>JAEQML010052488.1:0-42415 GCA_016904865.1 Pissodes strobi
TATAACATGACGGACACACTTCATCCAAATGCCACTTGCGTTTACTTCATCAATTACTTTCCTTATATTTCCTAATACGAAATCACTGTTAGTTGACGATTGATTATATTTCCTAAGTTGTTCTTGATGGCAGCCCACATCATCTCAATCGGATTAAATACGCAGTAATAGGGGGGAAGCCGCAAAATTGTATGACCATGTGCTTAGCATAATTTTTCAATGACATATTCTTTTGTAAAGTTATTATTTTAGTAGCTTCCAAAAACATGTTTCTTTATCGCCTTTTGAGGAATTTCCATATTTTTGCTCTCCATGAATTTGGGGATATCGTCCTTTTTATTACTGCTATTGGAAACTTTGCTATGAAGGTAACAATGAAACGATGCATTGTCCATTACAATAACGGAATTTGTGGGAATATTCGGCAGCAATTGTTCGGTAAACCAATTTTCAAGTAGACTGGCGGTCATGTCTTCATGATAATCAGCCGAATAGTGCTTTATATTTTTGGCAGACAATAATAAAGCATTGGGTACAAAGCTCTTATCACTTCCTACATGGAGTATAATCACTCGTTTTGGGTTTTTCAGAGTCCGATTCACCATCAGAAATATCGAAAGGTCTCCAGAAGGCCATTTTGATTAGCTAAATATTGATTTCCAAGAACAACAAAGTTATGTAATAAAAACAGATGATAATGATAATCTACAAAAGATTTTTTAGGAGCTGTTATCACCCATTTTACAAATATGGTAAATATAAAAGCTCCACTTGGATTGCTAGTTTGAATTGTATACTTGTTATTAAAATACTGGAAAAAGAAAGATTATCTTTATATTTTTATTTTAAACTAGCACACGTATCGTAAATATCTATTACTTTCGGCTGTATTATCCATGCCACAAAAATGTTTTAATGCGCCTTTTTCGAGCGGAAAAAATAAAAAATTCGTCGTGCACCCTATTTCAATTCTGTTGACGCGTTTTGTCTGAGTTTTATACACAGCATCTTTTCATAAATCTCGAGAATGCGGAAAGTTGCCACCTTTCATCATATACAACGACTGACATCGTTCTAGCGTTTTCTGTTCGTGCCCTGCTTCTGCTAAAATTTCTTCGCAAAACCTAGCTCTCACACAAGTCAGCTGCTCGCATTTGATATATGTGTTCTAGATGATGTTTGATTATTATTTTAAAGATCATAATGTTATTAGCAATACGCGCTATGATTTTTGTAAGGCGCCGTCGGTAGGATAATAACTGTATTTTCATTAATGTCTTTGTTATTATTTATAACTCTAGTGATTATTCTTCTAGGTATTTAACAGTTTGGATGATTTACGTAGAAATATTGTCCTGACAATCTTAGAGCAAATCATCCCATAGAACACCAGGTTCTATATATTCATGCACGTTTAGCTCATTTAGAATCTTTGCTTGAGATATTTGCTTGCTTACAAAAATTATTTGATTAATTAATCAACAGATAGACTTAAGAATTTTCTGTCTTCTCCTTTGGTATGGTATGTTATGGTATGGTAGATAGAGGGGTTGCTCGGCAACATTTGCCCTTCGACACGTCGACCACAATTGATTTTTTGTGTATACCATTCTATTTTACACGAAAATTCCTATTTCCTTCGAGAATTTCAGAATATTTCGAGAGTTGAGCTTTTGGAGATCCCCCGATGCCACAAGGGCGTTTTCGAGATGCCTCAACTTTTGGCGGGTCAGTGCCTGACATTCGCAGAATAAGTGCTCTGAAGTTTCAGCCATAATTTGGCAGAATCTGCATTGTTTGTCAGTGGTTTTCCCCATTTTCTTGAGGTGGTCCGTCCAGGGGCCATGTACAGTGAGAAGGTCTACGACGAGTTTAATCTCATTTTTTTGTAGCTTGAGAAGCTTTTTTGTGTAGTTAGGCATTATCGCTAAAGTAATGCAGGCTTTCTACCAAGACCTATATAACCAGACTATACAACCACCAATAGCCGACATAAGAAGACACGCACACCCCGTCATAAATGTTGGATCCGAAGAACTACCTGAAATAAATACAAATGAACTAAGAAGCGCAATAGGACAGCTGAAAAACGGAAAAGCCCCAGGAGATGGTGGAATTAAGAGCGAAATGCTTAAAATCGGAGGAAAGACATTGGAAGAGGCCATCCTCATACTGTTAAATAAATGTCTCCAAGAAGACAAAATCCCGGAAGCCTGGCAAAACGATGAATTTATTATTCTATTCAAGAAGGGAGACGCTACTAACCTAGAGGATTACCGCCCTATTAGCTTGCTGTCTATCTTATATAAATTGCTTACGAAAGTACATACAAACAGATTAAACACTAAAGTTGAGTTTTACCAGCAAGCAGGTTTTCGAAAGGGCTTCAGCACGATTGATCATCTACAGAGTGTACCAACATTGATCGAGAAGTGCACAGAATACAACATTCCTTTGCATCTGGCATTTGTCGATTACCACAAGGCGTTTGACTCTGTTGAGACATGGGCTGTGTTGAGGGCGATGCATAATGCGAGGATGGATTCTAGATATACCAGGATAATAGGTCATGTGTATAGAAATGCCACAATGCAAGTAAAGATCGACGATGATGGGACCACCGATACAATTTCAATAAATAAAGGAGTCAGATAGCAGACAGGGGGACACGATCTTCTCTAAGCTGTTTACATTGGCCCTAAAGGACATATTTAAAAAGCTGTCATGGGTGGATAAGGGCATCTCAATCTATGAAAAACACCTAAGCCATCTAAGATTTGCCGACGACCTCGTGCTCATCAGTAATGATTGTGAAAAATTATCCATTATGATAAAATAATTGCAACAAGAATCCAAAGCAATAGACTGACAATGAATATCCGGAAGACTAAAATAATGAGCATAGACAATATCGGCATAACTGTTGAAAATCAGCCTCTCGAAGTGGTAAACGGATATAACTATCTCGGCCATATCATTAAGCTCGGCAAAGAACATCAAACAGCTGAAATAAATCGCCCAACAGGTCTCACCTGGGCGGCGTTGTTAAGATTGGCTTATATTCATAAAAATCAGGATATCCCGATTAGTCTAAAACGTAAGATCTACAACACATGCATTCTGCTAGTAGCGACCTACGGTTTCGAGACACTATGACACGCGCAAGTGCTAATAAGTTGAGGATCTGCCAACGCGCCATGGAAAGGGCAATGGTATTAGCCTCAGAGATCGGGTGCGAAATAAAGACATCCGCCAAAGAACACGAGTCGATGATGTAGTGGTACGGGCGACAAGGTTGAAGTGGCGATGGGCAGGTCATGTGGCCAGAGACAATAATAACAAATGGATCAAAATACTCATGGAATGGAGGCCGCGTGAGACAAAGAGAAGCATTGGAAGACCGCAAGCAAGAAACTGAATCCTGACGGCCCAAGAGAGGAACCGATGGTGGATGATGGAGGAGGCCTATGTCCAGCAGTGGACGGAGACTGGCTAGAAAGAAAAGAAAAGAAAGAAAGAGGCTAGTGAGAGATGAGTATCTTGGTCTGACTCTGGCCAGGTGCATTGGCCGAATATTTCTATTTCCGCCTTTTTTCCCAATTTCTTACTTCATTCATTACGTGTCCTCTAGTGGTGCCACAAAATGTATAACATGTGATTACTCACCTCTATATTTAGAATAATGCTATTTATTTTCTAATAATTTTAGTGAAGGTTAAAGGAAACACAGATCTATGAACGATTCATAATTTAATAATTTGTAATACATTAAAAATATCTCTCATTGCATTGTGAAACATGTTGGTCTCATTTCTTCAGTAATGTACAAGACGGTATTCTCATCTTGATGTAATCGAGTCCAGTATATGCTAAAATTAAACATGTCAATTAAAAGTTTGTTTTAGGTGTATAGTCACAAATTAAGAGTACACCTGTGACCTATTAACATAGATTGACTGAACCATGGTTGCTACTTAAATAGATAATATTTTACCTTACTAGTTATTTCAAACTTTTCATTCAGTCGAGGCATCCTTCGTGTGTTAATTCTAATGTTATAGTATATCTCTTGCTCGCATATATCATCGATTGTATGGTAATATGATTAGTTTTAATAGTATACAGGGCCTAAAAGCAATGAATTGTTAATTGACAAAACGTAAACATGTAATTAGTTTGAGAACGCTTGATATATTTGTTAACTTAAAGGCCGCCATACACGATGCAGTTTACCGGAAGGCAGGACTTTCGATTCGCAAACCCGAAGCAAGCCTGTATTCTCGGCTAAGGCATACACCTTACGTTTTATTCGGAGGGTTTTGTTCAGTTTTTAGTGTGGTGCGAAGCGAAAAGTTATAGACAAGATCTAGGAAAATGATTTTATGTTAATAGAAGTTGCTTTATTATCTAAAAAACAGCAAAAAATAAAGCGAAAACGTTCGAAATGGGTAAAACAGAGGTTAATAAATCGACAAGTGAATTCGCATATGTACCTAATAAACGAATTATGACTGGAACCTGATAACTCTCGGCCTGTACCCATATCGTCACAATACACGTTTCGACTTGCAAGCAAAAAACCTAGCCGGAAGGTAAATAATCAAGCCCTGACTGTTTTTTGGGAGGCCGAGAGTTCAGGCCCGGCCTTCCGGCCACTACGACCACTAACGATACAGTTTGCCTTCCGGTTTGCAAATCGAAAGGTCCGCCTTCCGGTAAACTGCATGGTGTATGGCCAGCTTAAGATATTTTATTATTGTATACATACCTGCATGATCGTGATGGTTAACTCTCCTATCTTTATTTCCCTACATGGGATTATTATTTAATTGCTTATTTGAATTAAGTGATAAATGACCGGCAAATCGCTTGTTGTTTTCATTTTTATCAGTAGTCAGCTGGGATGTGACAGGTGTTCGTCTTCTCTTCTTAAAGTGTGGCCGGACTTGTCTTCGAAAAGCTTTAGGCGATTTCGCGTGAGTATCATGGTACAGAACGCGTGGAGCTCGGAGTAAGTCGGAGTCCAGCTTCAGTGAATCAAGATTCTGAACGTACTTTTGTCTCTTGACGGATAATCAGAGTGGATTGGTTTTTCTTCATCTGCGACTGACTTGGCATTTCTGCACGGCGCGACGACCGGAGCGATCAGACCTGTAAAAGGGATTTGAGAGTAAAATCAGTTTGAGATGGCTCTCCAACCTAATTTAGGTTGATAATGTAGTCCTGGTGACTTTGTTCGTGGTAATTTGTCGGATGACGCCGGATTTGCAAATGCCTGCTGTAAGTAAACTTTTCAGTCACATGTTTTTTTATATCTGATTTTGGAAGTCTGTTATTGCAGTTCCATCTTTCGTCTAGATGATCTAGTTTGTTTAATGCCATTTAGGCCATGATTAACGTAAGTTAATTCCTGGACATTTTGGAGAATTCCTCATCACTAGGTTCCTGATATCACGGATGCTCTGATGTTTCGAATTGGAGATGTTATCTTGTAATCACCCGACCTGGGAATGATCCCGTCTGGCTTATCACTCGGCGTGAGGAATGTGTAGTCCTGTATACTAGAGATCTGGGGATCCATATAGGAGATACACATCACGGCCAGTATATTTAGTTATAAGTTATGTAACAGATTTATATTCTAAATTTGATATCAATTTATTCTTAATCTAAAATAAGGGGGAAAATTTATGAATTTTCATTAGATATAGGTATTTTAAGATGAATTTAATCTTAAAATGGGCTTTAACCTTCACTTAAATATTTAATCACATCTTAATCCTAGTGCTATAAGCAAATTGTATATTTGTACATTGCAATATGGGAGAATAAGATTTCAGTTGATGAGATTGATGAGATTACGATTGACAATGTTCGATACTCTGAATTAAATTTAATTATATAATTGACATTCTCGAATTGAAATCAAGGTCTCGATAGGTTAAACCTTTCAATTTACAAAGAATGGGGTTATTTTTCAATGGTATTTATCAATTGTATTTTTAATTTTTTTATTGATTCAAAGCTGTGCTCTATTGTCCAAGAGTGGATCTTGTTGACAAGGAAAAAAATACACAACAGGCATGCATTTAAAGATGAAGCTAGAGTCGATAGATTGAACAGTCACTCTCTTTAAATTAATATAAAAAACAAAAAAGGACCAAATATTCTAAAATTTTGATTTGTTACTTGTAAATGTTTATTAGGAGAACCAAATGTGTATCAATATCTGTCAAAGCTATCGGTTTCTGATTTTCTTCCCAATTTAAACATCTAGGTAAAAAATTAGTGGCGTCCAAGATATTTGATTTAATATTATCAAGCTAAACCTTCGACGAACTCACCGCTTGCTCTCTGATGGACAGCTGCCGTTCGCCTTATGGCAATCTTAAAAGAAGGTAATTAACAACTGAACAACAATTTTCGCCATAAATGATTCAGGCCCGCAAAAGTCTGTGTACCATTCCATGCGAGCTGATCAGCGGCTTCGTTGCCTCCACACTCTCGTGCCCTGTTACCCAATTAAAGTGAGTTTGTTCCTGTTTTCCAGTTGATCTGCAGCTATTCGACAATCCCGCACTAGCCTGCAGTTGATTCTGCTAGATGCTAGCGCTTTTAAGGCTGCTTGACTATCTGATAGGATATGGATCTTTGCACCCCTTAGGCCTTTTTTAGCACATTCAGAAATGGCTATATTGATAGCATTTAGTTCTGCTCGAAAGATTGTGGGAGTGTTTCCTAAAGGTGTAGAGATTCGACTCCTCGGTCCGTAAACTTCGGATCCCACTCCTTCTTTCATCTTTGATTCATCTGTGCACCAGACAAGTGATCATCTCTCTAGTTGTTTTAGTCTTTCCCCTGTAGTATTGCGGTTTTCAATTACGACTTCAAAGGAGCGGTCAAAATGGATTTTTGTTTCCAATGTATCGGTTGGTTTGGTCGTCGCTTCTATCTGGATGTCCTCCAAAACTTAAAGGTGACCAGTCAGGTTTCCTGACTTCAGTTTATGTGTCTGAGTGACTCTATACGCACTGGTCCAGGCCTCATTTTTTATGTATATGTGCAGCGGAGGGAGGTCAAGTAAGGTATCCAGAGTTGCTGTGGGGCACGTTTTCAGAGCCCCTGTTATACCCAGACAGGCGAGTCTTTGTATTCTTTTTAGCTTTCGCTGTGTTGTTATTTCCTTTGTTTTTACCTACCATACCAAGCAGGCGTAGGTTATAATAGGCTTAACAACAGTGTTATGGACCACCAGATGGAGGGTTTTAGCCCCCATGTTTTACTAAAGAGTCATCGACAGGCCCAAAGCGCTGCCGTTGCTTTTTTGATAGTTCTTTCCAGGTGTGAGTTCCAAGTTAGTTTCTGGTGAAGAACGATTCCAAGATACTTAACCTCTTTTGAAAGCTCTACAGTTGTCCCTCCAAAAGTGGGTGCTTTAAGGTTCAGCTTTCTTCTTTTTGTGAATGGGATTACTACGGTTTTGTTTGGGTTGACATTTAGACTTTCATGTGTACACCGTGTCCTGCAAAGTTGAGTACACTTTGCATACATTCTGAGAGAACGTTGTCATGCTTGTCTCTTATTATTATAACTAGGTCATCTGCGTAACCTCGGACTTCAAAGCCTGCTTCATTCAGTCTTATCAGTAGATCGTCAACCGCCAGAGACCAAAGCACGGGCGATAGGACCCCCTCCTTGAAGGCAGTCCTTTATTACTTTGACTGTGAAGGCTGTTTCTCCAATGATCGCGGTGACTTCACGGCTGGTTCGCTGGTTTTGTAGTGGTTCGTTGCACTCCTCTGCGGGCTGTGGCGCGCTGAATGGATTCATGTGAGGTGTTGTCAAACGCACCCTCTATGTCTGGAAATGCATACAGCGCCACTTCTTTTTTAACCAGTGTCTTCTCTATATCGTGGACGAGATTTTGAAGAACATGGGTGGTAGATTTCGATTGTTGCTATGCGAATTGTTTTGCATTCCTTTGGTGCTTTCATTCCGAAGATCGCCTGAGTATTATACACAAGATATTTTCATAAATGCTGTGATATGTTGTCACCTTTTTTACATATTGAGTGACATGGCGTTTTCTATTCGTTTTATCACCTTGAGTAGCACAAAGTACAAAATACTAAGGACTGAATTATAAAAATATCTGTAAGTGTTACAATGATAATGCTATAGTAAATAATTACGTTAATTCAGTCAGTTAGTGGTGCAGTCGGTAGGATAAAAAAAATCTTGTGTTCGTTTATATAATTGTTGTAAAGGTTTTTCTTGGTTTTTTAAAGTAATTTATGATATAAAAATGGACTTTGACTGTGTCGATTGATTAGCATATCTGGTAACAATTTAATTACTAACATAAATATAACTAGCTCTGCTTATGACATATTTTTTTTATTTTTTAAATGAAACTATCAATCCCTAAGTTATGATTTTGTGTCATTAATTTTGTGCTTAAATATTTATAAATAACCTGTGAAAATTTTCCATAAATTGATATATTCTCTTAGCTATTTTATTTTAATTGATCTGAATGTATTTGGGCCTAAATTATTGACACGTGTAATAATCGATGACAATAATTTATCACCCCAGATAATGTTTCGCATTTCCTGTAAATAAATTCTACCTGTCCGAGAATTCCGTGAATATTTCATCACTTCACAGCAAAGATTTGAATAATGCAATCTGCATTTTCTTTTCAATTCGCTTGATGCATTTTGTCTGAGTTTTATATACAACATCTTTTCATAAATCTCCAGACTGTGGAAAGTTGCCACCTTTATAAACAGCGTCTAACATCGTTCTGGCATTTCCTTTTTGTATTCTATTGAAGATGAGCTAGCTAGAATTTTTCGCTTCAGTGGAGTTTAGATCGGTTGACGTCTTTTTCCCTAGTTTTCTTTTTTCTAAAGGATATAATAGGAACAAAATTAATAACGGGCAATGAAAGGGGGACTTTTTTTAATTTAGATTATAGAGGGAGCGTCAATGAGACAAATATATAGCTGTGATATTATTGTTATGGCACCCTGGACGATAGCGAGCAAAAAATCCTGAAGTTAATGAAGCACGATAGTTTATATAACGAATTTATTTGGTAACTAGGCGGACTCTAGAGTATTTTTTAAATAAAGATGCTAACGAATGGATGGGTTAGTGCTCTAGATAATGTTTGGTTAATAGTGCAATGGCCATAATTACATAGATTTTGATATGGTGCAGTCAGTAGGATGAAAATACTTCTAAACTCTTGTTATTAGGGATCTCATTTGCTGTGAAAGATTTTATTGATTTATGATAACCCTAAAGTAATAATTTATGAGCATAAAATGTGTTAGTATATATAAACTACGATCACAGAGATTGATATTTATGGGCGTGCGTACAGACGAGCTCTTCTGAGCGTATCGAAATATTGTTTTAAGCATTAGAGTATCGGATTTGCAGCATATTTGAGTATTTATGGCTTCTGCTTTTGAAGTACTTTGTGAATTTAGTTGGTTACATAGAGTTTGTACCGACGGATACGTTGCATGTTATGTGATGGGATAATTATATACTGTTGCTTTTTCATCTAGAAGTCAAGACTAACAACATATCTTGGAATATGGATAAATT
Source organism: Pissodes strobi (assembly GCA_016904865.1). Classification (NCBI taxonomy): domain Eukaryota; kingdom Metazoa; phylum Arthropoda; class Insecta; order Coleoptera; family Curculionidae; genus Pissodes; species Pissodes strobi. The sequence goes on from JAEQML010052488.1 coordinate 9,625, forward strand.
TTGCCAAAATAAGGACAAAATACGTGAAGTTTTTTATTTTAAGTAATTGTTTAGTAATTAAAAAGTGTTTACGTCCAGGTGTCTTTTAGTCATAATGTTTGGATTTGTCATAGTATATTTTAAATTACAGGTAATTATTTATGCATGCATTATCATATGTTACAGATTTTTGAAATGAACATGGCAATTTTCTAATTCAAGAAATGTTTGTCAAATTGTGAACCACTAAAATGTATTAACTATTAAATAATTATCACTCTCTCTTAAATTTGAAATATTATGTAAACATGTGAAGCAAATTTTTATACAATTCAAGCGATAATAAGCTCTAGCTTGCAACGGTACCTGAAAATTGTCTAATATAATTTATCGAGCAGACCACTATAGAGGCAGAGTTTGTCTCACATCAAATCGACTCATCCAGTTCCCATATGCAAGGAAACTTGCGGAAGCACTTCTGGATGTCCTATACGTGTAACTCGAACTACAAACTGGCGCCAGGTTTTCTTTTGGATTGATTGCCCCAAACCTAAGCTTCTGCTCCAGTGCTCATATGCATTAACTTACGGATGATTCCCTGGGTGCTTCTTCTGCAGGAAAAAGTCGAAGCTGAAATAAATTTCTGGAACCTCTAAGTAAAGCAATATTATAGATTAGATTAGTTAAATGTTTAAAGTGAATTAAGCTCTGAATGAAATTAGGATAAAGTGGGCTGCAAATTAAACAGTCAAAGCTAAACATAACTAAAGCACAACACAACTTGTTCAAAAACCATTTGAACATGTTCTCAAATCTAGCGATTTAATTCGTATTATATTAATATTCCACGCCACTGTGCATCGCATTCCAAGAATGCTGCTTAAAAACTCTCGATGACACCCTTAGCGCCATCTCTTTTCATAACGTTTATCCACTGCATCAGTTTAGCTAGATTGCTAAAAGCAGAACGGCTTGGAACAATACAATCCACGTATTTCGAAACACAAGTTAGGGTTAGCTACAAGCAGAAACGCATCCGACCAATCACAGTGCTTGCTACAGGATAGCCAACTAGCCCAACCTAAAATTTCTATCTATAATTTTAGGGGCCCCTAAAATTCCGACCTATAATGATCAAATTTTATAAAAACGAGTCAGCAGATTTCGACCAAGTTTGTGTTAAAACTCATAATTTTAATTTAGACAAACGGTGATGTTAAGTTTTTGTTCAACTTTTCTATATTTACGTTATTTGCCCTTTACGGAAGTGATAAGTCAGTAGTGGGGGTAAGTTCATGTCAAGTCATGAGAAGAAAACTGGCCGAGGGCAAAATTGAAATATTCAAGCTCAGGGATGGAACAGGAGAGGAAACAACAGATAAAGAAAGGCTTCTCACCATAGTGGAGAACTTTTATAAAGAACTATATTAAAGCCAAATAACAAACACCAACAACAGTACACCACAGGCAGGACAAACAGGAGGGAAGAATCCAAGAATAATAAATATAGGCACTGATGATATGCCAGAGATCACAACAGAGAAGAGGTGAGAAATTCTCTAAAAGAAATGAAAGGAGGCAAATCCCCTGGCGAAGACCAGATAGTGATTGAAGCTGTGAAAAGTGGGGGAGACCAAATCATTAAAAAAATTACTATTTCCACTTCACAGAGTGTAGCCTACCTTTGCGACCAGCATAGCGGGTTTTATAATCCATTTTGTTGCGTGTATTAAGATCACATTTCTACAAAAGCATCCCTGTCATGCTCTCGTCTTAAATTGACGATTTCTCTTACAAACTCATACAGTGTGATGTTTTCCAGTGCAAATTACTCTGCAAGGTAAAATAAACTCTTGACGCCATTGTGCTACCAACAAAAGTTATTTATGCATATTACTGCATATTTTCAGTTCAGTCCAACTTGAGTCATTCTTATTTGCAAGAAGTTGAGGTACATTGTATATAGAAGCTAAGGAGAGACTTAGTAAGTGTTTTAAGTGACTTTCCCTGTGTTGGAAGATAAACTGCTCAACGGCCAAACGTTGCTGGTCAAGTATTGGTGACATTAAGGTAATATTTATCCTTTGGTATTACTTGTATATTACTGTATTTCATCTCAGCGGTATCTCAGTTAATCAAGCTCACACTGCGTGGTTCCGTAGGACATAAAGTGATCCTACCTAATCTACATAACCCCCTCGACATCTAGCAGATGGAACGACCAACATCTAACATAACCAAGCGAAGTTTCTAGCTGAATATCGATGAGAAGAGTAAAAAGTTGTGACAGTTCCATATTTAACGAACATAATGGTATCGTTCATTTTAACAAAATTATTGTTTTTTAACTCCTGCAGATTAAGTGAGAATTAAAATCATCTTTGAATTAAGACCAGAACTTCGGGTAATTGGATAGTCGCAGGTTGTCTCTCTTGTTCAATGTACAAACGCTTTAGATATGTTATCGAATTTTGCAGACATTAAATAAATAGTGAAATGCCTCTTGTTCCTGTTAGTCAAAAATGACAGCTTAATATTTCAAAATGGAAACAACAAACAAAGACCCCAAATCTTGAGAGTGAATTAGGAATCTACTATGGTTTTCCTTTGGAAAGTACTGTCCAATAACATTTATATCTCTAAATTTTTTTACTATATCTCAATAGATACTAAAGTAAAAAATTGGGAGGTGACAACAATTACCCCCCACGGGCGTGACTATTATGCAGCTCAGGTAAGATCGATCTACGTCGTGCCGTTGAGAAGAAAAAAGTCACGTCAGTAAAAACAATAACAATGTCACACCTAACCCGATAATAATAATACGCATGTCTTTTCGATTGAGGTATACTTTGAATTCTTTTCAAGTCTTGGTTACTGTTTCTAATAAAGTTTTCTAGAGATGTGTTATGTTTTATCTACAGATAGCTTTGGCTATTTAATTCAGGTGATTTTAGCGGACTAATTTAATATGATTTTACTCAGAAGTTCAAATTAAGTTCAATTACTAAAGAAATTCAACTTTATTTTACTTGGAACTCTTGTAACATGCTCGGTTTCCATTTTGTTTATAGTGACTGAATTCAGATTCGATTAGTCTAGTCTTGACTAAAAATGGCGAACCACTTATTCTTGAATAGATGGCGAATCGCTCAAGAATCGGCGATTTTCCTTATGTCGATCCAAATAAGGATTATTTATACGTGTAATGACCTCGACCGCACGGTGAATGGAATGTTGAGAGTGAATTGCAGTTGCCTTCTCGTCCGGAAATTCAAAGCCGATATTGGCTGGGTTATTTTTGGACCAGTTTTCTGTAGCGATTTGGCGTACAAGGAGTACCAATTTCGGAACGTGGGTTGCCGTTTGGGGATTTTTTTTGATATCACGCAACGTTTGCACGTTTCTTTAATGAATACCGGGTCGAATGATTATTTCCTTTTAGCTAGGTCAAGTAATTAATTAAGATAAGCTTTGGTACATCAAAGTTCTGCGTTTTTTCTTTCGAAATCGCTTTGGATTAATTATTGGATATGACAGGTCATGGCCACGTGACGTGCGGCTATACCCCTATTGGTTAGTCGGAATTTTTATATTGGGGTTATTGGAGGAAGCTCTTCTGCTTCCTGAAAGTTTTCAAGGAGATCACTCTACGTTGGCTTGCCGTTTGAATCAGTGACGTTGGCTGGAAGTTTTTAACTTATGGAATTGTTCCAACCGACCGATTTTTAGAGTCTCAGGTCTTACCTTGCCTTACGTTGGTGAGTTTTGTTTGTTAGTGCCTGGAACTCACCCCATAACTGGGATTTAATGCTGCTTTAGGTAGGTGAGTGAATTTGCTTTTTTTGTCTCTCTACTACGAATGCCGTCATTTTGGGAGGCCGTGAGTGGATTTAAATTGCGTCTCAACTCTTTACAGAGGCCTCCTTGTCTATCCACGACATACCTAAGCGTTCCAACGATCTAGTCGAATAGCAACCCTTTACAGGTAATTTAATTTTTTATTCTCTTTTTCTCTTGAGGATTTATTTTGATTGTTCTGAGTTTAAATGTCCTTTGGTCATGAGTTACATGCGGAACCTTGAATATTTTGATGTTCTACAGGGTTCGACCGACGGGGTACTTCGACCGGCAGGGTTTGATTTACGAGCCTTTTCAGCTCGGTCCCTTGGCCACGCCAATATGATATCTGGATTGTGACTTGTTCCGGATACCGTTAGAGTCCATCTTCATCAGAGGAAGTATATGGTTTCTTTCCTCCCGGAAAACCTCCAAGAAGCCGTCATCTGAATGTGAGATACCTTACCTTACCTTTATTATTAGTATTTTTCCCCTTTTTCCCTGTTCTCTCTATCTTTAAGTATATACGCCTAACCGTAATTTTCTTCACTCTGGTTAATAAACCCGAGATCTAACTTAATTATTTATCTCATTGACGAAGATACGCCAAACTGTAATTTTCTTCTTCGATCAAGATCTAAGCTTTAACTTAATCTTTTTTCTAACTAAGATAATTTTATTTGCTCTGATTAATAGGTTGAAATCTAAAATTTAACTTGTTTTATACTCGAAAATTAAGATAATTTTCTTTGCTCCGTCAAATAAACCAAATCTAAGATTCGGTTTGCTTTATTCTTGTCAGTCGATAATTTTAATATTTTTAACTGGCCGAGACAGGCTCATAGTTTATTAAAATAAATCGAGTATAGCACTCATCGAGTCATATCTTGCCGGACGCACATTCTCCACCAGGATAGGCAAACAAACCTCCAGAAACAGAACTCTGTCAGCAGGAGTGCCGCAGGGTACCGTATGGTCGCCGCTACTATTCAGTCTTTTTATAGCAGACATCCCGTCTCATCCTAATACCTGTAAAGCCCTGTTCGCTGACGACACAGCGATATATTCCCGAAATCCTATAGCTGAGGTAGCGAAATCAAGAATAAGTGAGCACATGGATATCTTGATTCCATTCTATGAAAGGTGGAAGATTAATCTCAACCCTTCAAAAACGGAATTAATCATAATCTCCCGAAAAAGAAAAGACATCGCTATTACCCCCCTTTTAATAGGCAACACAGCCATCTACCCTAAAAACAGGGTAAAGTATCTTGGCCTAACCCTCGATAGTAAGCTGAATTTTAGTAAGCACATCGAGGCAATCGTTGGAAAGAATGAAGGGATAAAGAAGGGACTAGGACTCCTGATAGCAGGAAGATCCTACTTAAGTCCTGCGAATAAACTTGTATTATATCGCTCAGTCATAAGACCAGCCCTGATGTATGGTGCCCCAGTGTGGTGTTCGGCGGCAAAGTATCACAAAAAGAAGCTGCAGGTTCTCCAAAACAGCTACCTAAGGGCAGCTTTTTCTCTTACCCTAAGGGATCGAGCCAGAATGGAAGACCTGCATGCATGGGCTAGAATCGAAACCGTCGATGAATACATCGATAACCATGCATGTAGGTTTTTCGAAAGGCAGATCCGGGGATCGACTCTGACAGCACACATCGCCGATGTTCGATACAACCCCGAACGCCGCACGCCGCACGGCACCATATATCGGGAAATCACGCTGTTCTACAAGCAACTTATGCCGCCATGACTCTATTCCCCTCAGAAATAGAGTCACTACAATAAACCACCCTAAAATGACCCTTCCAACAACTTCTAAAAGTAAAATCGCATAACTTAAAAAGTTCGTAATAACAGGAGCGCAGAAGCCGACCAGCGGTAAACCGCGGGTAAGCCGCGGCTTACCAGCCAGCTAGCCGTGTCCGAACATGGGGGCGTGGCTTGCTTAACGACTTTCCCGACCTATAAATGCGCAAATACCGCCACATTTAGCTCACTTGATTTCTACCTACCGAAGCATCCATGTCTCCGCAGTCGATACCGCGGGGGCTCGAACTGTGAGTCTTGATATAATTGCATCCACACTGGAATAGACTTAATTCATTAAGTCTTCTCTTGTAAATAGTATATGTTAGCTCTAATTATTGTTGTACAGTGTGTTGTCATTTTAACTTATGAACTCCTGCTCTTATAGAGCATTTAAGCAGGGTTTTTCTTTATTTTTTTTCCCTGCATTTCCACCGGGTACTAACATAAATAACTAAATAATGCAACACAACTTCTATCCTAGCTTTCGCTAATTCTCAAGTGGTAACGACATTGACGGGGCTACCCAAGTAATGTTCGAACAGACAGCAGTACCACGAACCCTAGATTTAAGTAGGTAATAAGATCAACCCCCTACGGGTGCCAAACTGTTGGCCACGGTGCTGCAGCAACAGCGCCAGGCGAAACAACAGTTTAAATTGTTTAGCTAGTAGCTACTCTGGCATACTTAACCTAGGATTAGTGATTCATTAATGTGTAAATTTTGAAATAATAAATATGCTTATGCTTTCTTTCAGGAGATTTAGCGTTGTTGTGTCTTGTTCCCGATCTAGTTTTCTAACCTCTAAGAAGAGTGCCTTTATGGTCAGATGGAGTTTGGTTAATAATTGATTAACGAAGACAGCGCTCAATCTTTTGATTTGATATTTAATTAGCTGCACAAGGCAACATTTATTATTGGCATACCTAGTTTTAGATATAAACATTTAAGTAGTTTGTAAAGCGGCATTGTGACGACAAATCATGGTTTGCACGCCCAAATAAACAAGTGAATGAAGGTCTTTTATTTATGTTACTTGAACTTAATGATTTTTAAAGGAAGAACGTAAATTTATATTTTTAATTAGTTTGTTTTGTTTCTAACGCTGGTTATATTGCATAATATTTCTCTTTGAACCTCGTTAACCACCATAAGGTAATCACGTTCGAGTGGGCAAAGTAACTTAATTACTATTTGACGTTTTTTTCCCTATCTATCAAATAATCATATCAGGCTTTTATTTGAGTGAAATAATTGTGGTTTTTTATTTTCCCTTATCCATCAAGTAACTGAGTAAAATTTCTCTTCAGGACAGTAGTCAGTACTAGTCATAGTATTTAGCGTAAGCAGCATGGACACAATTTGGTACATTCCCTTTTCCATTTAACTGGAAAAGCCATCACCTTATTGTTCCTTTTTTTTCTGCCACGGGATTTATTAAATTAATAATAAACCTACTTTTTATTTACTGAATTTACCTGTGTTATTTAATTATTCAATTACCTAACTACCTACTTGCGCTCCAGAATAGAAAAGAAAGGAGGACAGTGGCCGTAAGTACAGTTGATTTAGTTTATTTGCGCTCTATGTTTGAAATGTTTTGGCTCCATTGACTTGCTATTATTATTGACTTTATCATTAATACTCAGTTTTTTTGCGTCTCACTTTTCAATTTTTTGAATATTTGCTTACTTACTTGCTTTTCATTATTAAATTAATTCTTGGTTGTTTATTTTATTTTTCAATTGTTCGCACTGATTAAATTCGAGCACTCAAATCAACCTAATTTTGAGTTTAATTAAATAATTTTCTTTTGGTAGTTGCGAAGCTTAGACTAAAACGAGTACCATATTTCAGCTTTAGGGTATTTCTTGCTTATGCCGTCTACAAGCCCGTGGCGCCTTATAAATAAAAACCCACCCTTACTCTTCGGCATTACAGCTAGGGTAGGCCCTGCACGCTTTGAAGACGACTCGTTCTCGCTTACGCATCCGTACTTGTAAATTCACTCGATTTCAATTTTGAATTTTTTTATTTGATATCATTCACCCTCGGTCTCTTCCAAGCTGAGGTGAAGGTTTTGCGCCAATTAGAAGAAAAAAAGCGTGGCATTCTGACTAATTTATCTTAACTACACTTCACTTTAGGATCAGCACCCAGATAAGAGCGCGCCTATGCAGGCATATGGTCACTGGGGCCAGAGATGGCCCTTCCAGAATTGGCTGTCAGGTTAAGGTTCGGATTACAGGTCTAGAGCATCTAAAAGGGACCGTACCGTTGTGATCATAGGGTCATTGGATGAACGGTGTAACGTTGTAATATTGTATCGCGATTTTCCTTGTGTATCCGTTAAATGGTGGTATGTATTATCACAACATTACTACTACGAATGGATTTCAGTAGTCCGACTCGTTTGACAGCGAGCGCCTTCCGAAGATGCGCATGAAAATAGTATATATCGAAGGAAGTTAAAATTGACGCGCTCTTCTCGTTTGAACTTCCCTCCGCGAAGGTGCCTGATGGCAATTAAGTTTTCAACTGCTAGTTGAAGATTGCCAGATAGCATTTAATAATTACAAGAGTAGTAACGCGTATCTTTTGTTTGAGTACCGGCTATGCTGTTGTGAAACATCGTATTTCATACGATGCGCAGTGTGATAACCCTTTTATTTTTAAAGGTAGGTTCGACCCATGTGCTTTTTAGTAGATGGCTAAAAATATCGTTTGTCATTTCACCAGGGTCTTTCCGAGGGACTGATGCCCATTTGTTCTGGGGAATTCCTTCCTTAAGCAGGAGCCCGCCGGCGTCGTCTTATCCGAAGTAGACCAGGCCGAGAGTTTTGTGAAGAAAGTGATCTTCGCAGCTGAGAGGACCACTTAGCTAGGTCCATCTACACTGGAGGCCAATCCAGTAGCTTTTCATATGCGAAAGGCTGAAGGTATCGGCGAGTCCTGGTGGGATCTATTTAAATTATTAAGTGTTAGCTCTACCCGTATCTATAATTTAGTTCTTGCTCTATCGTGCTAATACCTTAAATTTTCCTAATGAGGACAATAAAGGCAATTACCGAGAAGTATATTGTGAATTATTACTTCAAGAGATACTGAGGTTTAGTTTTCTAACCTTATCTTTTTGTAAAAGGCAGTCCTCTAAAGTGCTGCCAACTTTTATCGCTTTCATTCTCGTTAATACCTAAAAATATGCTATAAAATTAGGGCGTTTAGATAATTTAAACCTGATTAATGAACATCTCGCCCCGGTATATCGGTAGACTTGAACTTAACTCTCCACACTTGGTGGGCTGTATTTATATTTATTTTATTCAGTAAATTCCTTTTCGTTTCGCATTTTGGAGACATTTTAGAAGTCTTCTATATTCCAGCTGCCAAGGGAATAAGCTAAGCGTAGTTTAGTGGATTCCTTAATTTTCACATATACATTGTTACATATTTAAGCAATAACAACTGGATAATATTAAAATATTCATTTAAAGAAAACTCCTGTCGTTAGGTAGTATCGAGGTAGTTATCATATAGTAATTAGTAATGTTAAGTTATTGATCAGAGACTTGCCAAAGTACCATAACTAGTGCTACTTTTTGATTTGAAGTTTAATCGCAGTGAGTACCAGGCTTAAATCGTATAATTGATTCTTGATTATTGCAATTTCTAGTGTTAGAGTGTCAAGATGAAACTTAATTACCATAGCAATTAATATAATTGTAATTTGAACATTAATGCCAGCTTCAGTGACATTCCATAATTTTTTCAGCATAATATAACCATCAGTAATTAGAAAATCTTCTAAATTTTAAGAAAGTAGATTGTTCTACCCAAGTATTATTTTTTTTAAATAAACTGGTTGGTTGTATTTTTGGTGCTTATTTTGGAAACTGTATTTAGGTTATTTTTCTGATAAAGTTCTTACAGTAAAAATTTAGTGGCGCGTGCTCTAACTGCCATAAACTTTAACCCACGCCTTTAAAAAGAATTAAACTACAAACGGCTGAGTGAGTCAGGCATATGGACAACTGAATGAGCGATAAGCGAATAAAGTTGGTTACAACGGTTGTGATCATTGGAATTATTTATTAGAATATATTAATTTAAAAGAAACATTTTAATAATAATAATTTAAATAGGAATGTGGTTCTAGCGGGCTAAACATGAATTAACCTATATAGTTGTAAGTACGGGGCTCGTATACTCTACTGAAAAGGTAATACTTCGCACGCTTGACTGTTCCTTCCTTTGTTTATGATGGCATGGCGCAGCATAAATTTGCCACTTTGCGAATCACATCTCTGATGTAATTTTTGCACACCTCCCTGGGTCATGATTTTTGATTGTATAAAATCAAAATAATTTAGAAATAATTTTGTACAACTTCAGAGCCAAACTTTTACTTATCCCCATATTACTTCCTTGTCGTAAACCGAGATTTTATTGCTCGAAAATTTATCAGAAAATCCCATTATTTTCCGAGCCGAGTTTTCAGAGTAATCTCCTCCTTGTTATATCTTATTCAAAGTTGATATGCAATTTAATAATAAATCCGCAATTTCGACGCCAATTTTAGAATCCACATAAAATTTATATGAAAACGTCGTATCCAATATTGTGATTCCGGTTCGACACAGGAGATTAGCTTGGCAGGAGCCTACATGCGACCGAAGCGCTACTGAAAATAATATATTTTCCCCGTTTGCGTAGACAATTCGATTACTTCAGTGTAGCTAATGGAATCGTTATTAAGATAAATTAGAATGAATTTCTTCAGAACAATTAAACTTACAACCTGTAGATGAATGCATCCTGAAGAGGTCATACGATGTTAACAATTTATAGAGGGGCCAATGAGGAAGACGAACTGCCCTTTCTCAAACATGCTAATGCTACATACATTATTTTAGAAGGAGCAGTTTAAGCTGCCCAAAACGTAGCTTGAACTGAATTAACTCATCTGTCAACCAAGGTTATTGCCCAAACGCAGTGTATTGATTAATTCAATTTATCATGAGGCAGTCGGTAGGATGTGAACTTTCTACTTTCATGTTTGTTTTATATTTACATTGTCCCTGTGTATATATACACAGATGCAATATACTTCCCTGGCACTTGTTCAATAAGTAAGTGGGTGATCATTTAACTAGGAGCTTTAATTATTCCGTTACAATTATTTACCTCCCCAGGGCTGAGTGAATTACACTTCGGGATCGCCGCGCTGTAGAAGTAAGCGACAATAAACATAATTATTAGGCAACCGTCGTTACGCCGGCTTTTTGCTCCAGGGCTATATTCATGAAGAGAAGTTTCGGAGTTATGTACTATGATAAATTCAAACGCCAAGGAACTTACGTGTTTCATCACTTAATGTATCCCGACAATTATTAATTTACTCAGTTTAAATATACTGCAGCTTGTTGCGGTAATTTTAGCAATTTCGTAACATGAATTTGTTCCGAATTCACTTATGTATCGACCCGTTAAAAAATATCGGTAATTCTACAGACTGAAGAGTAATTCAAAGATTTTGACATAATTATACTTAACATATGTCAAAGTCCATCATGAAATTGTTTTTTTTTGTATTAATATTGTAAACTAGAAATCATATTCACTAAAAAAGAACACTCTAAAGTTTGAACTTGATGCTTGATCTTCAAATATAAATTATTATGCTTATTATCTAAACATGTTTTAGGGAAGATCATAAGTCGGACACTTGGGCAAAATGAGGACATAGGAGATGAAATTAGAGGCCATAGATGGGCATATATAAGGTTATAAGGAAAACTAGACAGTATATAAGAAGATCGTAAACTAGGGTAGTAATAGAATTAGTTAAAATATGTAGACAAAATAGGTAGAGATAGATTAATTGATTAAAATTAAACGAAAAACTTATAACTTGTGTGAGGTAATCTGCACTGAAAATAAAAACATTAGCCTTCTTAGAGAGTGCGCATATCTAGGAATAAATAAGAAGTAAAAATACTTATATTCAATTCAAATCAATATCAGGCAATATAGTTGCAGTAAAAAGGTGTAAATAACCCATACATGTATTAAATATCCACTGTAATTAATATTGGTCTAAACAAACTGGTCAACGGTTACGGGGTCAAGCAGTCGATGTTATAATAAATACAATTATAAACAATCCTTTTAGTTTATCGAGACATGGCCAAACATTCAAATAAATCAAGCGTCAGCAATCGCTAATAAAATATTTTTATTTTCAACAGTAGCAAACTGGCAATTGATTACAAGCATAAGTACCTGAAACTTCCATGATTTGTCTCAAGTACAAGGCTACTCAACAACAAACTCAATACCGATCGACGGCGACGTCACAAATACAACAGATGGTGTAGAAAATGCTACTGACACAGTTTAATAAGTATAACAACGTAGTAGATACATGTTAGCATAAGTTGTAATATTTTTTATCCAATTATACATACAGTATGATTCAAATCTTATTATTAAAATATTGAGGATAATTTAGGATATATTTTAAAAGGGAATAGATAAAATAGGGATATGGAGAACACATATACCTGTGTTTATCTAATAGTATATAAGTAAGATAGAGCAACACATAATCGTTCAAATATTTTTGTTAAAGCGTAACTGCCAATACTTCTTGCGGATTAAAATAATATAAACATACGAATATAGTACTAAAGTATAAGATAATACTTTCAATGATAATTAGAAAATTTAATAATAATTGCCGAACTAATGATATTGAAGGACAAGATAAAAAGATATTTCTAGTATGCCTCATTACTTAAAGAACAAGTGAAAAACATGTACTTGGAGCGCTGTTCAATGTCGACCCACATTTCGGTTAGATATACGGACGGCAGCCAAATGGAGATCCACGACAAGGCTCTGGAATTTAGTACGGACCTTCATCTATGGATAACGATTGGTTGGAATCCAGGACCGAACTAAACTATAAGCCAGAACCAAAATTGAAAAGTGCTCAAATATAACTTAGATTTAATGATGTGGGGAACGATATGACTATTCAAATATTGATGACCATTCGTTAATATTTAAGGGGGTTCCACTAATTAAAAAAATATTCATTAAAGAGTTTTTGATCGATAACAGAGGATTTTAATAATTTCTTTGACAGTCGCTAACAATCCTTTATTTATAAAGGTGATTCTTTTCTTTTTGAACTATCTAACCGTAAAGGATTTAGTAACAACTATTGATTTTGTTAAGCATAATTACCGACTTTTCTGGAGACGTCTTGAACTGACGATAGATATGAAAAAAGAAAACAATAAAGCTACTAATGTAGAAAAAATATGTTTTGTTGAAGATAAAAACCAGTTAAAGAAAAAATATGTAAAACTGTTTTTGCATTGGGGACCAATGCAAGACGGAGAGGGGCATGTGAAAATTGGAAATCGTATTCACTAAGAAAGAAGACTCAGTCTAAAGTTTGAACTTGATGCTTGATCTTCAAATACAAATTATTATGATTATTATCTAAACAAATTTTATCTAAATACAATCAGTAAACATTCAACAAATTTAGTATAAAAGATCGAGAGGGCCGAGTAAACGACAACTTGGTTCAGTTCGTGGATCCTTTAGGGAGCGTTCTGGCAACAAGTTCACCCCACTGTTCATCTAGAGCTATTTTGTACCTATACTGGAAAGGCTCTTGGGGGTCCAACCTGATTTATTTTGTACTTTACCGGGAAATACTTTGTGGGGTTAAACTCTCTTTCGCATTTAGTTCCTTTACGGAGAATGCACAAATAATCTTCTCTTAGAACACGTCAGTTAAAAGAATAACAAAAATAAGTTAATTAAAGTAAAATATATAAAGTAGCCCAAGCAACTCTCGTAGCATCAACATAATTTAAGTAATAAGTATTTCAAGAAAGTCTCAATTTGTCTCATGAAACCGAACGGGTCGCGTCCGATAAGTCTTCAACGAATAGTCATGCGTTCCACGGTCCTCTGGTGAAATAGGTTTAAACATAGTTAGTGACCTAAGTACAAACCTTCATGTATACTAAACCTGATCAATAATACACATATCTTTATTACAAAGGGAGTTTTTGTCCTCTGTCATCATAATTATCTGCGCTACGCACCCTGCAAGAGCAAAGAGGATCACGCCAAGCCATAACCTCTGCCACACGTGGTGGTTAGCGCCCAAATCGTCGTCGATACATATCCCGAGGGAGACTCAAATTGCCTCAAGGCCAAATCCTCTTTGCCAATATCTTATCTGGCGACTATTTAGTTATTTTAATAGAAATATTTAGATTATGATAATTCTAATACAAACGCAGCAGTAGAAAAACTTAATTCAATATCACAATTAATTTCAACATGCGGATTTTCTTGATTTGAAACGACGAAACACTTCTTTATGGTAGAAAAAAGAACAATGTGATTTGAGCGTAAATGCACGGAAAAGTGGTGCTTTGAGAAGGTACCGTCCTTGTGTTTTCTATTTTTAAATTTTGATTTATTTTTTTATTTGAAACATTGAATCTATAATATTGTAGAGAAAGATAATTCAATTAAACTTACGATTTACATGCGACATTACGGGAAATCTTCTGTTCCTAGAGCCGGCCACTTTTGCACGTGGAACTGTATTTCGCCTAATTTTAATGATATTTATCTTAGCTTCTCGTTTTAGGCAAATTAATGCTTGGGGCATTGAATAGGCAAGCATCAATAAATATTAAATCGTATACCTAGTATCTTTTGCATATATCCATGTTGTCTTGTAGCCTTTGAGTATATTTTGCCTGCCGGGCCTAGGGGTTATCGGTATTTGAAGCATACGGCTTTGTGAAGGAAGAGAAAGGGCCTTATTCCTACAAAAGAGCGACAGTTATTGATTTTCTGTTTCAATTAAGCAATCTAAGTAATTAAAACAACTGTATTTGCCTATAGGCTGTACTTAGATGCTGGTTAGGAGAGCAATTTTGAGAAGTTATTAATTAAGGTGCTCAGTAAGTGTGAGACCCTATATAACTTTCTCCGTTTGTGTTATCTGATCTGGTTTGAGGTATACTTAATTGATTATTATTAAACTTACCCGGATTTAATTTTCCTTGCCTTCAAATTTTAAAAAAGTGCGGCCTTCTCAGGTCAACTTTGGGCGTTGGCAGAAACAAGGCCATAGGGTGAGTATTTGTTTTTTTATTTTTGTGCTGAATTTATCTTTTTCTTCGTTTCATATCGACCTTTATATTAATTAATATTTTTGAAATAATTTCGAAAACTTTCATTTATTACCTGATTTCCACATAATTACTTTTTCAAATTGGTACAAATTCAATTTTGAACAGAAATTCTGTTCAAATTGGCGAAGGGATATATTAATTGATTTCAAACAGATTTATTTTCTACAAGTCTTATTATTTTCCAGCAAAATAAACTTTTTGGATTTTATAGACATTTCATGTTGTACTTTTAAAAACTTGCATGCTTTGGGAGGAAAGTTTTTATCAAAAAAAGTAAATACATCGTCCAAAGTAACACTTGCTTCCAAGACCCTTCTGTTACACCTGGGGGAAAGTACAGATCTTCACAATCTCTTCACAGTATTTTTCAAGACTTTTTTCTTGGGGTATTGAAGGAAAGAGCCGCTGAATTTTGAGATGAGTTATCTAGAAAATAAATAGTTTGTTAATTATTTAAACAAAGTTGTAGCCTAAAGATACATCTACAATTATGTCTCTAAAAAATCTAAACAATTAATTAAAGCACTTTACATATTCAGGTGAGTTTCTTGGTTATTCTTAGCATTAGATGTTTTTTAACAAACGGCTTGTGTCAGTGCCATAATTTTTTATTTTATTCTTCCAAATCCAAACTAAATTAAATTACGTTCCCCGCCAAATTGAGAAAGAATAGTTGACATTCCTGGTGAATTTTTTAAACTAACTTGGCCTGTCTTTTTTTCATGTTTTGATACTCTGGCACTACCATCGGCCATGTGGGCAGGACAGCTTTGGTGATGTCATAGGACAACAGATTTCAACCCGAATCAACCTCCAAGGAAGTGAACCAATGTAAATTTATTTCTGAAATTTTCTCAAAGAAACCTTAAAACAAACCTGTTGTTTGTTTAAATTTCCAATCCTTTATTTTGCACCCTTGCAAAGATCCATTACTTGGCAATCAATATATTATCAGCATGCTCCGAACCACTGGACCCTGAATGTCTTATTAAATTTATTTTTGGTAAATTAAGTTACAAGCAACAAAAAGGGCTAAGTTTGGGTTAGTGTAGCAAATTGGAGCCTTTGGCTTATTATACAAAATAAATTGTGACAAGCTGTCCCATTTTCGCTCTACAACCGCTATATGTCTGGCCAACAAATAGATATATGATATCTTAAGATTAGAATCCACTGCACTCACACAAGATACACAGGTGTACTTTATGCAATTAGGTAATAATGAGATGGTACCAGCAAAAATCCCAGCCTAGTTTAATGTTATTGAGAAGCACGTTCTTGACCCAAAATTGGGGTCCGAGCTCCTAAAACCCACTTAACACTAAATATTTACTTAAGCCCATGTGTGATACTTTTCTCCCTGGAAGACTCTGGAATAAAAGGGTATTGCCGAAATAGACGGTCAAATCATTGGGCTCATTCCCCTGAATGTCCCTACATTTATCAGCTTAGATAAGCATGAGTTAAGTCAGCTTGCAGCACGTAGAATAATTTCCCTGAATAAAGTTCTATTTGTCAACATGTTTCCGTGAAGAAAGTTCTAACCCTATTTTTTCCAAAACAAAGTAGGTATCTGTTATCTTCTTTTATAAAACTTAATATAATTTCGATTTTCGTGAAATTAGATATACCAAAAAAGTTATAAAATCATGGAAGCCATTATGTCCAATGACGTATATAAATTTTCTATTGTTCAATATTTTATTATTTAACTTCTGCCTGATCCAGATAGAATTATTAAGCAATTATTGTCAATCAATCAATCAATCAATCAAAGTTTATTAATGCATTGTTACAAGTAACTTACACAGGTCAATAAATATATATAAACAAAAAGAAAGTAGGCATTTTCATTAACAAAAGTAAACACTACACTGAAATAAATATGCTTAGGACAATAATACAATTTCAAAAATAAGTTTCATAGACAAGACTAGTTAAAATCCATAAAAAAAAATACATATCGTAAAATTACATATCAAAATTAAAGCCCAAAAAGTCTTGTACTGAATAAAACGAATTTTTAATTAAGATCTTTTTGACAGATTTTTTAAATAATAAAATTGGTTGGTTTTTTATTTCAAATGGTAACTTATTAAAAAATTTAATAGACCAATATCCCGGATCGTCCTGACACCTCCCAAGACGCCACCAGACAGGCACCAATGCATCCCTGCCCCTGGTTTCATGGTCATGTACACTTCGATGTGCTACAAACGTTTCAGGATGTCTTTTAATATATAGCAAGTTTTCCAGAATATACACAGATGGAAGAGTAAGAATGCCCAGAGTCCCAAAGGCCTCCCTGCAGTCGTCCCTAAATCCCAAACCACTCAAGATTCTTATGGCTTTTCTCTGCAGGCCAAACACTCGTTGAGCATCAGCTGCATGACCCCAAGCAAATATTGCATATTATGAAGGGTGTGCATGAAAATTTGCAAAATAGGTGGTTAGCACGTGCTTGGACACTTTATCAGCCAGACTTCGAAGTAGAAATAGATCACTAGCCAATCCCGAGGCGACCATATCAATATGTTGCTTCCATAGAAACTTTGGATCAACATGGACTCCAAGAAATTTGACACTCTCAACACCAGCATTAGCTTCATGCACATCTCTCATCGAAAACACCATCCTGGTCGTTTTACTCATGTTCAGTAGTAATTTGTTTGCGTTGAACCAGATCTGAGCCACTTCCTGTGCAGCCGTAGAACCCTCCAGAGATGCTTCTAAGGCATCAGCTGATACAGACACTGTTGTGTCGTCAGCAAAGAGAGTATATCTTGAATTAGGGTCAAATGTTGGTAAATCATTTACATAAATCAGAAATAGTATTGGCCCCAAGATTGAACCCTGAGGTACCCCGATGCTTATATCTCCCTTTGCTGACGTCACACCAGCATAACGCACACACTGATGCCTACTTCCAAGGTATGATTTTAATAGGTTAATGCTATTGGGACAGAATTTATAATATGTGAGCTTCTCCAAGAGGATTCCATGGTCTACACAGCCAAAAGCCTTACTCAGATCGCAAAACAAGACTGTATTATAATGCCGACCATGAAAGGCATCCAAAATAGAGTGCACTAAATGAAGAATACCCAACGAAGTATTTTTATTTTATCTAAAACCAAACTGCGCATCACTAAAAAGCCCATTACCTTCAAAGAAACTAACAATCTGATCAGACATACATTTTTCAATGATCTTTGAAATTATCGGGAGAAGAGAAATAGGGCGGTAACTATCAGGAATGTTGAGGTCACCCTTTTTAAAGATTGGCACCACTACAGCAACTTTCAAGATGTCTGGAAATATATTTTGCTTAAAACATTGATTTATGAGCAGTGTCAGAGGAATTAAAATCTCATTTTATATGCATTTGATAACCTTAACATTAATGCCAAAGATATCACAGCTATTTTTATTTTTTAGAATGTTAACAATTTCTCGAACCTGGTTAAAACCTACTTCTTTAAATGAGAATGTTTGTAGTATATTTAGATTAGTGAGATGTTCAATCGGATTTAAGTTAGTGTCAGGTATTTTTGCTATGAGCTCTTGTGCAATGTTTAAAAAATAATTGTTAAAATCATTTGAATTAAGAACTGTACTTGATGGGTTTATGCAATTTTTATTTCTATTTTTGTTTATTATACTCCACATTTGCTTGATCGAGTTATTTGAATTTGTGATTGAGGTATCATTGGCAATGATTTTGGATTGACATATTTGTGACCTGTACATTCTCTCATATTCTCCCAGAAAACGCAGGTGCTCCCTCATTGCTCTTAGCCTGTCAGAAAACCAGCTTATATTATTGGACTGATCAGACCGAACTGGATAATGTTTCTCTGGGAAAGACTCCAAAAATGCTCCCTCTAGAATAGACATAAACTCAGAAAATTTATCATTTATAGAAATGTTATTATTTTGCACAAAATTCCAAGAAGTATTCGAGATAGTATTGTGGAAGATAAAAACTAAGAAAGATACCTGGAAGCACGTCGTCACACTTTAAAAGAAATTATTTTATAGTTATTGAGGTAACCCGCCTATTTAAATTATTATTTCATTAGACCTTATACATTCGGTTTTGGGACATCCCATATATGTAATGCAAGAAAAAGAGAAGAACAAGTCATAAATTGAAGTCCGGTTTTGCGAGGTTTTCTTGAAGAGATCCGAAAGCGTATCGCTCGAGAACGGGGATAGATAGTCAAAAGCCGGTGCAATGTAAGGTTTATTTTTGTGAATTGTTTTGCTTCTGTGTTATACCATGTTATTACAGGTCAGTAAAATTTATAATATTGTTATTAACACAATTTGTGCAAGTATTCCTTTTATTCTCATGTATAATTCATATTTGATGGCATAACCTATGTACATATTTAATAAAATCGCTTTAAGCTGTGAACAACACTGCTTTAAATGAAAACAGAAAATGTATTATTTACTATCTTTTCATGCTAGGATTTTGATTTTAGTATGACTGAGAGTGTACGCAAGGGCCTTGATGAATCTACTAACCATTTCCTACCCTGACGGGAGAATATCCTAATTATACATGTAATGATCATTCTAGAGATATTGGTCCAATTTGCAACTAAACAGCTGGGTAGGCTCCGTAATCCAGGACCTCAGTACCTTCCAGCGGCATCTGGCTAACTAACAACAATTCCTTTAGGTTTAAATGAATTGTTACAAGTGTGGAACTACGAATTGTGGTACGGAAGACAGTAATTTAATTTCTATTATACTAATAACTGTTATACAGCATAATTCGGTTTAGGAATTTAGATCGAGGGTTTCTATGCCGTACTCTTTTCCCTCGTGAATTCCAAGCTGAGTCCGGCACGTTTGTCTCCAATAATTTGGCACGTTTCCTTTAATAAATTAGGCGTATTAGGAATCTGTGGTTTAATTTACATGAGGCACCTTTCTCGCAAATTTGCCTAATTTTGTTACCGTTGAACGCATTTCGAGAAAGTAAAATTGTGCAAGATATAATAATAACCCAACGTAGGTATTGATTATTTTTTTAATCTGTTTTGACGGTCATTGGCAAAATAAAAACAAAGCACAACTTTACTTATCTCATTCAAGTATGTTGAACAGGCCCGGATACGTTATACTACATTATGTAATACCTACTTTACTGTCGAATTTTTTATTTTCCTCCATATTTTTTGCCGCAGCTGAGAAACTCAGCGTAGTATTTGTTGGCTGAGTCGATCATTCAGCAGCTTTCTCGGAGCTGTGTTTCAGCTTACCCATTCAGGGAAATCGCTTAGTCAGTATTTCAGCCGCTGAGCGTCCCTGAATGCACCCGTTGCAACGGGTCGCAGATGTAATTTACTAGATTTTAGTAGTGATAATGGTATCACTCTTATATTGAAATTTAATCAATATTTCAACAAATTCCATAACGAAAACTAGCTACCTCGTTATTGACTAATGAATTCAAGGATTCAATAGCAAACAAATACTCCCACTCCCACCCGACTACGTTCCTGCAACCGATCCATGGTCCGATCGTGTAGTCTATTCGTTTCCCGGCTGCGGGACGCGTGTAGCTTGGTATTTTCTTTTGTGTTTGAATTTTGGCGGTGTTATTTTTTGTTTGTTTTACTAAAATTGGAAAAAATGACGGCTATAAAACCGGAGGAGCTCATTGAAGAAGTGAGAAAGTATGCAGTATTGTATGACCAGATCAAAGAGCAGTACCGAAACTCCGACTACAAAGACATGATCTGGAAAAAAACCGCGAAAGAATTAAATGTCGAAGGTAAAACCATAAATACCTAACTGCAATATATTCTTAACGTTTCGCCAGAATCGCATCTGGCATTATCAAGGGTTGCTCGCTCTGCTTTTGTGTTCAGTTAAAAATGCTTATCCATCATTTTTGTATTGCCTAGGTGCAAAATGTCAAATATTTGCAAATTAAAATGCTTCCCGATTTTCTCCTCCCCAGCGACGAGGAAAGTTCTGAAGACGAGATCTCTCCTTTCGAGTCGTATCATCAGTAATTTCAGTTAGTTCAGGTACATTGTAGGTTTCGTTATTTCGAATGAAATTGTGCAAGATGCATGGTGCATCTTGTTATTTTATCAGGATTTCCCTGGAGAGGTCTCATGAACATCCGAAATTTTTGCACCAGAATGCCAAACACATTTTCCAGATATCCTTCTTGCCCTACTCAACCAGTAGTTAAAAATTTTCTGCTCGTCAGTCAAATTCTTCCCAGGAAATGGTCTCATGATGTTGGTTGTGAGAGGAAAAGCATCATCGGCCACTATAACCATGGGAAGTTCAGTGTCCGTCTCTGGAAGACACTTTTTCTCTGGGATATTGAGTTCATTTCGGAATAGTTTTTTTCCAAAATTGGAATTAGACAAAATACCACCATCCGATTTTTTTCCGTAGCTTCCCACATCTACAAAAATTAAATTGTAACATGGATCAACTAGAGCTAGAAGAACAATGGAGTACGTTTTCTTGTAATTCCAGTACAGACTTCCCTACAGCTTTGGAGCTTGTATTGTCACGTGCTTGCCATCCATTGCACCAATGCAATTCGGAAACTGACACTTTTCCCAAAATTCGGTTGCTATTTCATCCCAATTGGCCTCATCCCGAACTGGCATCACATCATTTAAAAGTACTTCAATTACCGCTCTGCTCGTATGATGAACAATGGAACAAACTGTACTTCTTCCCAACCTGTAGCTGAGGGATATGGTCTTGAAGGAATCTCCTGTAGCAAGAAACCTGAAACAAATAAATTGTCGCGGCTCTAAAACTTGCATTCTTGTTGAGATTTGAGGTTTACTAACTCACATTAAGTACGCAGAAGGGTTTAGAAGTGGAAAATACGCACGAAATAACATTTGCAATGAATTTAATGAAAACTCAAGAGTAAAACTTGCATGAATGATAACTTTGCTTTCTCCTTGGTAAACAGTATTTTTTCACCTTTAACCTTTTTTTGTAATAATCAACTTTCATTCAACAGATCTTGCTGCAGGTCAAGAGGAAGAATGCAAAAAAATGGAACGGTATTCGAGACAGTCTACGGAGAGATCGACAAAAAAGGGAAACAAAATCTGGACAGGCAGCGACATCAACCAGTAAGTACAAGTATGAGGCTATCCTTGAATTCTTAATTCCTCATCTCGCCGAGCGGAAAAAGTTAAGTAACGTTTCAGATGAAGAAGACGATGATGATGCATCTGTAACCGGTAATGAATCACAACAGCAGAACACCATCCAGAAAACACAAGTCACACCAGATCTTAGCAATGCTGATGAACCTCAGGAGACCACAGATTCTTCGCCATTACCACCGGCCACTACTTCAGCCAATCGTGTTTCTGCCGAAAAAATGCCTTCATATGCAGAACAAAGATGGAAGCTCCTAAATACTGAAGTGAAATCTGAAAAATCTGCATCATCTCAACTAATGGCGTACATTTTGGCTGAGAAAAAGCCGATTCGACAAATAAGTCAAATTCAGGAAGTAAAAATTGTGAACAACATCCTGTTGATGCTTTTTCGGCCAGAATCGCACCATCTCTCAAATCGCTCGATCCCTTGCTGCAAAAGGGAAGATTTTCAATGTAGTCCAAGGGTACGAATTGCAGCAGCTTCATGCGAACAGCCAACAAAGAAATTCCATTAGTTGTGTGTATCCGTCAGCATCATTAGCACAAATGTCCGTTGCCCCAACGCCTGCGCACATCAGAAGGATTTGGATCGTCTGCCGATATATATGGACATCCACATTTTCCAAACCATGTTGCTATATCCTGTGTGTATTCGTCAACATCATCATCATAAACGTCCTCTGCCTCAACGCCTGCGCACATCATACCATCAGCAGGAAATGGATCGTCTGCAGATGTATATGTACCTCCACATTCTCCGAACCATGTTGCCATATCCTGTGTGTATTATTCAACATCATCAGCACAAACGTCCTCTTCCTCTACGCCTGCTCACATCACACCATCAGAAGAAGATGGACCGTTTGCAAATGTATATGGCCTTCCACATTTTCCATAGCATGTTGAACCAACAGCAAAATCGCCCACCATCAGTACAGAAGAAGACAACAATCTTTCATTTGCACAATTTTTCTAAGGTTTGTAACAATCATTTGGATATGCTCGTTCCAATGTCAGTAATTTTGAATTTTCTGTAACAATTCGCGATTAAATATCCGAAAACAATTAATTTATTTTCTTACATTCACAAACTTCAATATAATCTAGCACGCCATTGGAATTCTTCTTAATATTGTTGATTTGCCTATGTTACTGGCTGTAGGCATACAATATATACGGTTGCCGGTATCTTGAATTTAATATGAAAAGTTGGCGATGTAGATAGGCAACTAGCAGTGCATCTATGAATTTTACAGCTTTTTTTTAGTTTGTGACATAACTAGGTGCTTTGTTTTGACAGTTACATAATTCTGAATGTCTTGTGAAGGAGATTTGATCGAGTTTTTCGGAATTTTCTAATTAGGAAGTGAGTTCATGTTTACTTAGTTTGCGGTATTTGAATTGTCCTCGAGTCGACTCGGGCATTGTAGGTTGATTTCGTGTCATCCTGCGGAAATCAGTTTTTGTGAGTTTGGGTGAATAAAACCGATGGTAGCTGAAGCCACGAGTCCCTTTTCGATTAGACCTTCAGGCCTAAAAGGTGATGTATGGATTAACCGACACCTGAAGGAGAGCCGACCGACAGGTAATTATTTGAGTGATGGCGAGTTTTTTTTAGCAGCATGAGGACGCCATTTTGATACATCTGATGTTTTTTTTATTTTATTTCAGGCTCTTAGCTCAACTCCTAACTATACTCTGAACTCTATTCCTAACTCTACCTAACTCTACTCTAATTTTAATTCTACTTTAATGGAAACATAAATTTGAACTGGTTCGAGGAGAGTGAGTAATTTAAATTCGGATAAGCAAATGAGGAGACTGTAGGAGAGGATCGGGAGATTCCAGGACGTAGCTCCATTCCTAAAATCGTAGCCTGGTGGGTAGCAATGTAATTGTTGATTGGGAAATGGAAATTAAATGGTCGGGATGACTCCATGGTTATAAAACCATTCTGCTGAAGAAGCGTAGGAGCCCTGGAATCCCAAGAAGATAAGTGATCTTTTTTTTGGAAATGTTTGCACAACTCCTCATTACTTGATTTTTTAACAGAAAAACCACCATTTCGAATTTTATCTTTAAGTATCTTTAACCTATCTCATAGATTTACCTTATCTTTACTGTATGTATCGTTGATTAATCTTGTACATTTATCTTCTTGTATAGTTATCTTAGCGTATCTCAAAACGAGGTTATATATCTTTAACTTTAGGCTACGTAACTTGGATTTTGATCTGATGAATCAAAATAATTATCTTTAGTGAGTACCTACTATGTATTATAGTGATTAAATACTCTGTACATACTCGGTATTAATCTTGGAACTTTCCATTTGTAAATTTTTGTAAACTATTATTTCTTAATTATCTTTACTCTAGTTACTACATAACAAGTAGTGATATTATTTGGCTATATTTAATTTTTTTCCAAAGGTACCTAGGCTTGGAATTTAAATTGACAATATAAATGTTTCAAGGGTAAGCCTTAAATTTAATATAAATTGAATTTCTCCCTGAGACGTCTGTTAGATTTTACAATTATTCTCTCCCGATTTTGACAGATTTTCTAAATATCATAGGAAATCGAAGTTCGATAGTTTGACATTGATTTGATTTTGCTCAACTCTGAAAAACATTTTGTACAGAATTAATTTGGGATTATGTAATGAAATATTCTTGACTTATTAGTGGGCTGATTGTAACTTATGGGCTATTAGCTTATCAGGACCATTAATTTTAAATAGGGTCGTATGGAAAATTTCATATACATTAACTATCTCATTATATCGTAGTCTAGGATCAGTTTTTGCTAAATATTGCTTATTTTATCTTAGCTATAAAGATTGGTAATTGACAGTTTTATTCAGATGTAAATTTGAAAGATACTCAGGAGAGTCAAAGATTATTATTAAAAATTGTTAGGAACACATATCTTTTATTTCTTGCGTTTACTTTCCTTACATCGTTGTCTTATTATGGATAATGTAATCTGACAATTTAGCTTATCTTTTCTTTTCTTTCGGTCTACTTTAGACCTGGTGCCCATACCTAATTGAATTTTCAGAATTCGAACTCACACCCCTAGTGCCACCGCAATAAGACGTATCGGAGCAGCGACAGGATAACTCAAGGAACATTTAGCTCTTACTTTTATTCATCCAAATAATTTAAATTAAAATCGAAACAAAAATTTAAAAATTAGAAAATAAAAGCGGAAGAGAAGAACATGTTATAAGGTTGTCTGTTTGAAATACATATAATAACTTTCATGACTAGACATACATCGTTTAATTTTTTTATTTTTCATTATCTTTACTGTACCTCAAATTCTTGGAATTTCAGAGAACAAATAAAAATAAAGGGACATTATGTAAGTAAATTAGTATCTTACCTCAAAAAACTGCCAAACGGTGTCTAGAACTAATTACTCTTCTAAAATATGTGTCCTACTTGGACAATTCTTCTTCTAAACAAAATGTCGCCATGGCTAAATCGCAGTTACTAAAATTTTTGAACATTTTGCGCACGGGTCCTTCCGCGATATTGTTTGAATCGAGACTGGCGAGTGGCGGGTGCGGGCCGGTTCCGGAAATCGAAAAGGAGCCAGAAGTGTGTATGACATGTGTGTTCACCTCTTTCCGATCCCGCACCGATCTGATTATTGGGGACAACATCGGACCGGAATCGGATCGGAGAGGTGCATGACATATGTAATACAGCAAATTATTCAATAATTTTTATTTTCGTCTGTAATTAGTTATTTCTTATTTTCATAAATAATAAAATACATTATTAATATCTTTGTTAGATACCTGCCAACCAACGCAGGTTCTTTCATACCTTGCTATATTATTTGCAACAAAACTCTAACCGCAATTGATATCAGGCTTTAATTAAAATGATAATTTTATTCTGCTAAAAATGTTTGTTTCTATACAATAAAATTCAGAACACAGTTATTGCGATGCCGATGTCTAATTAAAATCAGCTACTGAATGCAAAAGCCTCAGGCCGTTTGGTATTGTTTTCGTTCGAAAAACGTATCCACTTTGGCAGTTTCGCGAAGGCAAATAAGAGAAAACTGAAAAAGAATCCGAAAAAAAGCTTCCATTCAGGTTTTCCTAATTAAGGCGTACAAAGTAAGGTACTTTTATATGACTATAATACAGCCAATTAGTTAATTAATTTTACTTGTATTGTTTTTGCATTGTTTCTATTTTATATGTATTCGGGATTAATGGAACACTCAACATATATATTATATTTTTAAACATTTATTTTCGCTCTAGCCTTTTTGCTGCTTAGTTGTATATAGAATGTTCATTATCTAAGTAAACATAAAAAGGGTTTTCACTTCGAAGGTGCAACAGATTATTGCTCCCGCCTACTAACTATAACATCAAGAATATTTAGATAAATAATATAATTACGTATCATAAGCCGTCAAGTCAATTGGGTCACTCACGAGGCATCCATTAATAATTACATGTTCTGTATCCAACCGCAGTGTATTTTGATATCATTCTAATATACGGACGTATTACTAAGTTGGTTAAACTCGTTATTAATTCAGCGTTATTGCCCGAACGTGAAAAAGCCAAACGGCTAGTAATTTTATGCTCTCTGCAGCATTTATAGATACGGCACTATATAATTTAAGTTCATTTTTAAAAAGCCCCACAATATTGAAATAATATGAAACCTTGCGGTTATTTAAATTTTTTATATTTTAATAATATATAATAAGTAAAAAAATCTGAATAGCTTTATGGTATGATTATTTTATATGAAAGTTACAGTCTTTTCAGTCAAGATTTTTAAAAAAAACATAGTCATTACTTTTACTAATGAATGATATATTTCAATTCAGTTATTTGTGGTCGTGGCAGATTTATAGTTTGAATGATGCTCCAAACTGATAAGACATCAAATTAAATTAGGTGGAATGTTTTTTTCTAATAGCAAGTTACTAGGGTCCTCAAATCAGTAACAACAACTGGCACCGAGGCCATCAAAAAGAAAAGAAATTACAAACGTACATAAGAGAAAAAAATTCTATACAGCTTTTAAAGTAAAAGCTTAACCAAATATCAGGTCATGAGGTTACGACAGACAGGTAGTTTTTCATTTTCAAATGAAGTTTTCGGGTACCCGTTGTAGGTTTGCACGCTTCTAAATATACGTAACTTTTTTGGTTAGTAGATAGATTTCATCTTTAGTTTTTAGGCTATAATAATTATGTAGGTCCTTACTTTGCTTTAATTCCATGTTGATTTTTAATGGTTTATTTTAGATTTTATAAATAAGTAAAGCCTGCTCGAGCATTTTTAGTTACTTAGTTCTTACTGTATGAAACTCCACTAGTATACTATAGCAGTTTATGGAAAAAAATTATTGTATTAAATCTTCATCAGCATAACATAATTCACATTACAATTTTATAAAATAAACAAGGAGTTTCATCTCGATAACTGCTCAGGTATTTCGCTTAAATCGCTTTTACTCATTTCGGCAATCTCTGAAACCATTTTTTACTTCTCTTCCGATCATTATGCGTTCAATAGTCCCCCACCGAGTAACTCTCAATATGTTTAAGAGCTACTCCATAAGTGCGTACGTTTTAGCGCCATATATCAATGGAGGGAAAACTCGTTGATGGCAGTCTAAATCGGAAATTTATTGGAATATTTTTATACTTTACACGGCCCTAAGGCGCCGAAAATATGTGTTAGGTAACGCGGGAGAAACAATTTGTTTTCATCGCATACTGTCTTAAATGCATTTCCTCGACTTTTGCGACTTTTCGTATCGAGCCCACACATTTTCTTCCGCCAACGTAAATGCACTCCTCGCTGAGGCAATATCCTGTGTCGAAAATTGACTATAACATCGAGCCGCGTCATAACGTAAAAATTTGCTTGGAGTTGTATAGGTGGCAACCGAATTCAGGAATATCATTAACGAGTTACCTTTAGGGTTTTAAATAGAATATACCAAAAGCGGAAATTGATATTTTATGTGTTGACAAGGTATTGTAGCCCTCTGTCTTCGCTCAGTTACAATATTAGTACAGGACTTTGAAGAATTTATGACGCAATAAAACAGGGACGCTAGAAATAGATTTAAAGTTATATATTTCATAAGTCCGGATCTTCTATTTTAGCTTAATCCGGCCATGGGTTCCATCCTGTTGGCTCTGTCTCTGTCTCACATATCCACGAAAACGCCCCAATCAGTGCTCCCCTTATAAGGATTGTGTCATCGTGATCGGCTGCAGGATGTTCCACGTACACGAAACCAAGATAAAATTATGGTTTAGAAATAAATCAAACTTTTGCAAATCTAAGCGTTTTTCTGACCTCCTTAGTTCTGATTACGAAAAGGGAAATAAAAGTGTGAAATTCATTTTATTACACTCTAAAAAAGCGCAATATTATTGTACAAATGAGGCCTACACAAAAAGAAATTTTTTATTAATTTTTATTTGATGTTAACACGTAAGATAATTTAATGTTTTGCCTTGGCCATTTCGTCAAGAATTTGAGGAAGCCTGGCGAGACAAGTGGATAGATTTGTTGCTGGCTGCAGTAACGTAAACAATTTGTTTTAGGTGGGAGGAAGGGATGAATTCAAAAGGATCATTATCAAGTAAAATTATTGATTTTGAATTAAGCTACAAACTTGATAAAAAACGCAACAATTTTAATGATTTTATACATGAAAATAAATGAAAATAGTTGCAAAGACACTCAAAAGTATTACCAATAATAAAGAGAACGGAAAAAGTCTGTTTCTACTGCCTTACTAGAAGACGTCATTTTCGCCGCCGAAACGAGGGAGGAAAATAGTTTCTTTTCTCCAGGGGAGGAAAAGTCTTTTCCTCCCTGAGAACAACAATTGTCCTCCCTCTCAGAAAATTTCCATAAGTATCCGAATCTTCATATATCGATAGTGGCCCTTCGAGTTGAGACACCCTGTATATAAAAAATAACGACATTGAAGGTAGTAGAAGAAACTATATATATAACTCAGGAGTGAAGTGCTTTTCCTCACTTGGATATATAATCAAACTATCCGCGGGAGGGAAAGCACTATTTCCCTCCCTTAGAATGTAAATAGCTATTTTCTTATAAAAATATTTTAATCACCGGGAGATTTTTGTCTATTATTTTCGTTACAAAGCCCTTATATTGAGGAACAATTAATTTCTTATTAAAAGCATATAAACCGTTTTGCATGATTAAAAATTATGAGTAGGGCATTTTCAACCGCATTTTGCTATATTGTACTCGTAACCTCTCATTTTAATGTACGGAAGTTTGGTTGCTCCTAATTATTCGGTTTTAAAGTAATAACACATAAGGGTAAGCTATACAGTTGTTGGTCCCTTAAGGATTCTAGGCAATGAATTATTTCGTAATTTCTGAATTAAGAAGTAAATTGCGTTAAATGTTTAACTAAAATTAGATTCAGACTTGATACTTTTAAATAGTTCTATTCAAATTTAAATATATCTACCCTTGAAAAAAATATATTTATCGTAAATTATAATACTCAAAATATGCAGAAGTCGGCCATAAAAATGTATTATTAGCCCCCCGAAAATCGATTGTTGGTCACTGTTTAGATGCCTATATTAAATATCCAGAAGCTTCTTTGCTCAATAAATTTAAACAAATAAATTCACAAAATTTACAGATATTCAATTCAAATTCAAATTCAAACAAATTTATTTGTCTTTTAATAATCCATACATTGAGAACAGAATAAAAATAAATTACATTTAGACAAAAAGGACTACACCGCGACTATAAACAGCCGATAACAGCGTGCATACAACAAGTTGTACGCAAATGTGGTACAGCCCTATTAACCCATAATACATAAAATGAAACTAATTCAATTTTAGTAAAAACTTAAAATAAACTTAAATACCAACAAGGGACGAGGCCGGTAGCTCACAGAATCAACCAGGAGCGCGGGGCAGAGAGGAATCAGAATAAATGACACAATATATTAATCTGCATCTACGTTCACGTTCACGAGGATAAGCGAGCGACCGATAATCTCCGAAAATTCGATGTAATAATGTAATAAGCAACCAAAAATTGCAACAAAAAAATAAATAAAAGATTATATATATACACACATATATACCCGCATAATGAAACATTCAGATTCTACTCAGTTACGCCCTGATGTTCCAAAAGATGTTTTTTAATAAATGAGGAAAAGCGTCCAGGGGAAAAATCTTTAACATGATTTGGCACGGAGTTCCACATATGAGAAGCGATAAATGTAAATGATTTTTGAAAGGCTGCTGTTTTATGTTGTGGCACTCTATAGTTGTCAATGTTCCTCCTATAATGGGGATGTGGAAACAAATGAAATTGTGCTTTAAGATAAGGTGGTTGCCCACTTTTTAATACACTATAAACAAAGTTAAATGAATGATACTTTCTACGATTTGACATATTCAAAATACCATTGTTATTTAAATAAGGTGTAACATGACTCCTAAAAGGAATGTTAAAGGAATAACGCATGCAACAATTCTGAATCTTCTGTATTTGATGTGACGTTTGCATAGATAGAGAATCTCCGTAGACGACATCCCCGTAATCAAACAACGATAAAATAAGACTGTCGCATAAATAATATTTTGTTTTAGGAGGCAAGAATTGTTTTAAACTATAAAGCTTCCTTAATCGGAAGTATGCAATTTTTAACTTACTGTTTATGTGAGCTTGAAATGAAAGAGATTCGTCAAATATGACGCCCAAATTTTTAGATTCCGTAACTAAAGGCAGAAGAGTATCATCAATCTTTGGTGT
Organism: Pissodes strobi; assembly: GCA_016904865.1. Classification (NCBI taxonomy): domain Eukaryota; kingdom Metazoa; phylum Arthropoda; class Insecta; order Coleoptera; family Curculionidae; genus Pissodes; species Pissodes strobi. The sequence goes on from JAEQML010052488.1 coordinate 40,507, forward strand.
GAAATCCTCTGCAACTCTATTTGCACTATTTCCACGATTATTAAAAAAAATAATACAAGACTTTGTAGCATTTATTTTCAAATTGTGACTCTTAGAAAAGCTGCCCAAACTATTTAAATCAGTGTTAAAATGTTCCAGGAAAAGATTCATATTGTCTAAGGAGAATGATATGTATAATTGTGAATTATCGGCATATTGTTGTATTTTTGAATATTTTATGCAATCATGCATATCAGCAACATACAGTGAGAACAATAATGAACCCAATATTGAGCCCTGGGGCACACCTGTGTTTATCAACAAATATCCGGACTTCACCAATCCACACTCCCCTCTAATCTCAACGCAATGTGATCTGCCTCTAAGATATTGGGAGAAGAACGTGACAGACTTATCCGAAAGGCCATAATAGTGAAGCTTAGCTAACAGTAAATTATGGTTTAGAGTATCAAAGGCCTTACTAAAGTCCAACAGAGCTAGACATGTGCTACGTCGAATTTCATTTAAAACATTAACTAAACTGGTTGCAGTACTAAAGTTTGGCCGAAAACCAGACTGGCAATCAGGTATAATATTTGACAAGCTCACATAATTGTATAATTGAGAATAAACAGGTTTTTCGATGATTTTCGACACAGCTGAAAGAATGCTAATCGGTCTTAGATCTTTCGATTCCACAGGATGTGGAATTTTCGCCAGCGGTGTTATTACAGCCTTCTTCCAGATGGCCGGAAAATAACTCTCCAAAACACAGCTATTTACTATATTTATTAGGGAGTTCAGGCAATAAGGAAGACACAGTCGAAGATTCCTAACAGAAATGGCATCCTCGCCAACAGCAGAGGTAGTTATCTTGTTAAGATGTTTTAGTAAAGTATCTTCGTCCAATAATTCCAAATTAAATTCGGATGTAACACTAGGGTGATTAGTAGAATTATAATAATTAACTTTGTCATCCGAAACAGAATCAACTGCTTGAGTGCAAGATGAAAAATATAGATTCAGTGTATTAGGGTCACATAAATCGTTTGGTAAGGCATCTGCCTTGCTACGCGTTAACTTTAATTGATTTGCATTTACCCAAAAATCTTTACCCTTCTTTGAGGAAAAATTATTAAAATATGAGATTTTTTCTCTAATAATGGCATGCTAAGTGTAGTTTCGAAGTTCCCTATAATATTGAAGATGAACCGCTGTTTTAGTTTTCAAATATTTTCGATACGCTTTGTCTCTCAGACGCATCATGTATTTAATATTATCCGTAATCCACGGAGTGAGGCTCTTTTCTTTAACTTTACTTCGTCTTAATGGCGCATGTTTATTCATTAAATATAATATGTTTTGATTAAAAATTCCTAGTTTAGTATCTATATTCTTTGTATACAAAATTCTATATTATATAATATAGTAATATTAGATATACCTATATTACAAAAATATAAAAATTATAATACAACAACATAAAACTTATGTTATGATAAAAATTGAGTTGGTAACTTTATCATTATTTTCTTATTTTCAAATTAAAACTAACGTTTACGGCTACAAAACATATGCTTACAAAAACTCACTTTTACATAAGTAATTTTCAAATAAAATGCTAAATCTCACATTTTTTTTCAGGTCCGAAAAATTACATGAAAAATAATAATTAGAAACAATGTTTTATCAGAATATAAAATATTAGCATTTTCCTTTCAAACAGGTTAGACATTCAAATATTGAAGAATTGGATTTGTGTAAATTGAGTTTTTTTTTAAAGGTTTAAAATGATATGCTCTTTCACAAGTACAACATTTTACACCTTTGGTCGCTTCAGTGAACTCAAATGTACAACTATAGCACATTTCTTTAGATAAAATGCGATTTTCACTTGATATTAATCCAATTTCATCTAAAATATTGTCCT
>JAEQML010052489.1:0-42414 GCA_016904865.1 Pissodes strobi
TATATATTGTATTCTTTTCGAATGCTGTTGTTCTATGCCTAGGGTAGTCAAAAGTCTCCAGCCTACGTGTATTTAACAGATGACCCCTTTCGTATTTTGAAAAATATATGAGGGTTTCTTGAAAATAATTTGACACATTCAAAAATATACAGGCCATATACAGTCAACATGTTGTTCCGCTTAAACATGCCTCTACAAGACTGGCGATAAATACATTCCAAAAATGATTCTTATGATTTTTTTCTGCCATAAAAAAACACTTTCCAGACTTCTTGAGCCCTCCCCCCAAGTTTCAATACCATATTTTACAAGTGACCAGAAATTACCATAGTAAACAGCAAGCAGGGCTTCTTTTGTGATGTTTCTTGACAGGACTCTTATTGCATAACAGACAGGAGCTAATTTGCTGCATAAAATATTTATGTGTATAGACCAATCCATAGAACTAGACAGGTCTATACCTAGGAATCTTACTGTTGAAGTGTATGATATTATTTGTTTATTAAGTTCAAAGTTCTCTGGGTGAGAGAACCTAGCATTAATTGAAAAAAACATACAGGCAGTTTTTTCATGGTTTAAGATTAGTTTATTTTCAGCAAAATAATCCTTACTACGGCTTAAAATTAGTCTGCTCTTGTCGACGATATTATCAATTGTTTTGCCATATATCAGAAAGTTAGTGTCGTCAGCAAAATTTAGAATGAATTCATTATTGTGATCCAAAAGAATAGTGGCAATGTCATTAATGTATATGACAAAAAGCAAGGGTCCCAGAATACTGCCCTGCGGGACTCCAACTGTCAGACCAAGAACCTCCGACCGCACAGGACCTGCATGTGTCTGAAGTTCCACTAGCTGGCTCCTATCAGAAAGATAGGAGGCAAACCATTTTAGTACTATGCCACGTATGCCATATTTTGTTAACTTTTCTAACATGATTTCATGGTCAATGTAGTCAAAGGCCTTGCTCAGATCTATGAAGAGCCCACAAGACAGGTCTGATTTTTCAATGGCCTCCAGAACTTTATTTGTAAAATGGAAAAGTGCTGAATTGGTCGATTTTTTCTTAAATAGGCATGCTGAAATCTATAAAACAAGTTAAAAGAGTAAAAAAAGCTTGTTAGACGTTCCTTCATAACAATCTCAAAAATTTTTGAACAGGGTGTGAGCAGACTAATTGGCCTGTAATTTGAAAAGTCGTCTCTATCTCCTTTTTTAAATAAAGGTTTGACCACTGCAACTTTTAAATCCCTCGGAAAAATGCCAGTCTCGAAAGGCATGTTTATAAGATAAGCCAACGGATCAGCTATGCAGGGCGCTGACTTTTTTAATATTGATGGTGGTATTTCATCAATTCCTGTACTATGCCCACTTTTCCTGGAGCTTATAATTTTAATTATTTCCTCACTGGAAGTAGGCACAAGATACAAGAATTGATTATGGAATGGTATAGAGTCAGTAAAGCCCGAGCTCTTACCTATGTCTTGCTGTAGAGAAATTAAGTCTGGCAAAGTTTGTAAAGGCATGATTAAAGTTATTTGCATCCTCTGTAGCATAGGAACAAGCGACTGCATTCCTTGAAGGCCCAGTGATTTCTTTGACAGCCTGCCACATCGCTTTGCCCTTGTTATCGGATCTATCAATCCATACCACTAAAGTGACTTATTTTAGCCTTTTCAAGCCTTTCATTATAAACTTTCCTGGCCTCATTAAACAATGGTGTGTATGCAGAATTGTTATTTGAAAAAGTCTGAAAAAGGACCACTTGTTCCTTCATCCGGTATATTTCCGGGTCATTATATAACGTATGCTTTAAGGACTTATTCTGAACAGTTTTCCTTGGAAAGCAGCCATTAAAATAACCCAAAAAATATTTAGGAAAGACTGAAAAGCCAAATCAATGTGTTTCTCAGATTTTACAGCAGCCCAATCAGCAGAATTCAGCTGTCTCAAACTCCCCATACACCCGTCCAGTGACCTTACCCTTTGATTTCAAGTTAAGAAAATTTATGTCACATGATAAAATTTGACCTGTGTGATCTGAAATGCCTGTTTTTAAGATATTTGCCCGCCACAGCCCAGGGAAGTTTGTAATGATATTATCTAATTTTGATTTACAGGTTCCTGTTATTCTGGTATAGTCGTCTATGGTTATAAAAGCATTAAAACTACATAATACATCAAAAAATTCTTTTGTTGAAGACTCATTTGTCTTTTCCAAATGGATATTAAAATCCCCTGCTATAAAATAAATACAATCAGATGCATGCAAAATATCCAACAGTTCTGACAATTTGTCTAAAAAAGCATGGATTTGACTAATTGGATTTCGGTACAGAGAAACAACAATACACTTACGGTTTGAAAATTCACACAACACTGCCGAACACTCAAAAACCTCTTCTTGCGATACGCCCTTTATCTGGTCAAAAGGAACTGCACTGACATCTTCTCGCACATATACTGCCGAGCCTCCATGTCTGCCAGCACTCCTGCAAAAGTGAGAAAGCAGCCTATAGTTTCATATATTGACTTGACCTATACAATCCTTTGATTGCCAATGCTCGGTGATGCACATTGCCACCGGTTTAAAATCCTCGGCAAGGCATTCTATCTGATTCCACTTGTTGCCTATAGACTTAACATTCTGATGCAAAACCATTTTCAATGTAAGGCAGCAAGGAGGAAATTCAATCAACCCTACCCCAATCCAATTTGAAAGAATCTTCAAAAAGCTATTTTGTCAAAGCTTTTTACATTCCCACCACATGAATTGTGCAGATAATATTGGAGTTTTATTAGCAGTGTTAAAACATATTAAGTCAAATAATATTTTCCATAATAAAGATATCACTCAAAATTTGAATGCACCTGTATCAGTTTCAGACTCTAGCCACAGGTACGAGAACAAGAACTTAGCATGCATTTAGTTACGTATGCGGATATTTAATTAAACGGGTTTTGCAGACTTATATTTGTGATACGTGTGCAGCAGTTTTTAATGAATCTGCAATAATTGACGAAAGTAAGATATTCATTCGCTTAAAGTCATATTCCACTGAAAGTAGCAATTTTGGCAGTTAAAGTCGTCGAATAAAAAATTGATCGATTTTGTTTATCAGTTGGAATCAGTATTTATAACTCTTTTTGATACCGATACCAATACGGCTTTCGCATATAGTGGCCTATGCCACTCATATATGGAGTAGGGCAATTGAGAACTAAGGAGAGTCTCGAGCGATTGCAGTTGGATATTTCGAAGGCATTCGACAGAGTTTGGCAGTTGATGGACACATCTCAGACACATTCACCATTAACGCGGGTTAGTACAAAACCCAATTCAACAGTGTTTGTTCCAGTCACACTCCAACCTATGATAGCCATTAATCTTCTTTCATTTTCATTTAGTGGGGGCAGAGGTCCACCACCTCCCGTTTTCTTGAGACCTTTGTTAATATCTGCTGCCTTTCCTCTTATCTTGGATTTCCAATCAGCAACAGCCTAAAATAAGTGTAAGATAGACATTAGGCACAATTGCATAAACGACATGAACTGGCACATTTAAATTTGTCTAAATTGTATAGCTATATTTTTATACTAAATATAGGTACATACCTTTTCTCATTTTTCCACACATTTCTTCCCATTGAATTTAGGGTAGCCGCTATTTCCTTCCACAGCTCGTCATATCTTTGCCTCCCATTTACTGAATCAAAATTTTTCGTTAAAATTGCCGGATTAGCCTCGAAAAAATCCAAAAATGTTGCCCATATTATGGGATTTATTCTTGATCTATTTTCTATCTTATTAAAGAAATTGTAACTGTAAGGTAAACAGAACAATAAATTAGAATATAAAATGTGCATATAATGTGCGTCAAGTTGAAGCAATAATGTAATTGAAATTGAAAGAGAAAAATTACTTACCAAATTCCACTAGAAATTAAAATAAAACCATCGAGAAAGTAATTTATTATTTCCTCGATGATAAAACAACACTGACTGCATCACCAAATTGGTGGATTTAGGTGGTAGGGTTATGTTGACAACCTCGCCTTTTTCCCTCACTTTTTTAATCGCAGCGACAACATGCAATGTTGCCGCTACGAATCCACACAACAATCGTGTTTTGTCGTCTACACTCGTTTTAAGCTCTTGAGTAGAGTTGAAAGCTTAAAGAAACCGAAAGTATGCTTTATAGAATAGCGTTTAAAAACGCTTTCGTAATCCCTTAGCTTCGTTATGGCTTGTTTTAGATATCTAAACGAAACTTATAGAATACCACTGCTGACTGTATTTCTGTACCGCTTCATTCGTCAGATATAATCTGGCTTATTCCTTATTCAGCTGGGATCATATACAGTTCGTTCACATTATTATACCATCTTAGTCTTATTGTTTTCCATGATCATATATAATTTTATTGACGGTTTTTCGCCAATTAACTTGTTGGATTTGTTCACATACATACATATAAACAGATCTTAATCTTAACCTATAACCCTTAAAGAATTAATCCAAACTAGTAATTAATTGTTAATACTCTTAAATTGTGTTAGAATTTAGAATGGAGAACTATGATGGCTAGAAGTATTTATTAGGTCCATTAGGACTTATGTTCTGTTCGTATGTAGCCCTTAAAATGCATCAAAACGCGGCTTCGCGAAGAAGATTCAAAGTGAGACCTATTCACAGAACTCGAAAATTATATGAACTCTATCAATACTACAAAAAAAAATAAGAACATTGGATTTTTAAATACACAAGCATGACAGTCCCCGATTCAGTGTAGTGTTGTTGGCATCATGTGACTACAAGTACAAATTTACATCGGTTGATATCGGGGATATGGGTCACAAACTGATGGTGGAGTGTTACGGCATAGTGAAATCGGGCAAAGGCTGGACAACAATGACTTGAACATACCCTTACAAGAACCCTTACCAGGAACGAATATTTCAATGTCCTATTTTTTGTCAGCGATTAAGCTTTTCCTCTAAAAAAATATTATGAGGCCTTAGTCGGGAAAGCGTTTATCACACCAACAAAGGATTTTTAATTTAAGGTTTAAATCAATGAAGCTATAGTTATGACTATAAGTCAGTTGTTTAGATTATCGTATATAATTCTCACTATCTATCGTTTTAATTAATGAAGCTATAATTAAGACTGTAAGTCAGTTATTTTGATTACAGTATACCGATCTCTCTATCTATCGTTTCCATTAATGAATCTATAAATTCATTCTACTCGGAAAGTCCCCAGTGGAAACAATAAATTGTTTTGATTGATGCAAAGGTCTTTCTTTAGCGGGAAATTACTCTGGCGAAATAATAAAATTAAGGAAATTGAGACATTACAATACAAATAAGTCGTTTGCTTAACCTTAAAAATAATTAGTGCTGTTTCATTTTGTTTGTTTCCATTTGCTGCCAGTTTTGAGTTTTGTTTAAACAACTTAGCATGCAACTTGAAATTGAGCATTTGGAAGTGCTTGCCGCTTTCATGAAAAGCTATACAGACTTCGCACGGGGCAGATTATCTGTCTCTAACGCCAGAAGTAAATTTAAAGAACTATGGGCAAAGTTGACACATGCCTTAAATGTCTTAGGCCTCGGAGATAAATCCACTGAAAAATGGCAAAAAGTAAGTAATATAATCATAATAATATAATGTCGAAATCCTAACATTTGATGTAATAATTGAAATGAAACAATGATTTTTTTAGTCTTGGTCTGACTACAAAGGACATTTAAAAAAAACAACAGAAACTAGGTCACAAGAAGCCACTGGTGGAGGTTCTCCATTAAAAGATTTGACAGAACTAGAAAAAAGGATCTTAGACATACTAGGGACCATATTCCTTATGGGTGTTGGAGTAGAAGAAAGAGGGGTAAGTTACCTACTGGAATAATATTTTTTCTATTACTATGTGGCAGGATATAAATAATATGCAAAGTTTCTTTAAAATATCCTGTAAATAATGGAAGTAATGACAATAAAGTTGTTTGAAATGAACTTATGCTCACAATATTTGCAGATAAATCCAAGCGAAACTGTTGCCATAGAAACTGTGGGAATACAGCTCGGCATACCAGCATATGTAGATAGTTTACCATCAAGATCAAAAGAACCACTGGTACAGCAAGTACAGCATTCTATTCCTGAAGGTAATTCAAAGCCTAACCAAAAATCGAAGGCCATCAAAGACGAGTCAGCTCCATATAGAAAAAGACAATTTGACACACAAAATGAACATGATTATCTTTATTTTTCCAACCCAAATAAAAGTAGAAAAAAAAAAGAAAAAGTCAGCATGATAGTCTGAATAGTTTATATGGAAACAATTGATTGTTTGAAAACCATTGAGAGCACCGTTGCTGTTGGTCTAGGCAATATTGATACAACAATAAAAGAGGAGTTTCAAGAATTAATTAAAGTAATAAAAACAAATCAAATTCACTTGGTATTTACCGTGGTTTAGTTTTGGTTATATTTGACAGGTGACTTGTTGATGTCATTTTAGTTTGATGGCTAAAACGAAACGGTATTTACCGCTGTTATGGGATTGTTTACCTGTGATTTCCTAATATAACTTTTCGGTCATATTTTACGAAATTAAATTACGTTACGAATTAGAACAACTGAAATATGGATCAAAAGACTGCTTGCTCTAGGAGGCGATTTAATTGTCAACGATACCTAGATTAATTTAATCACCCAATATTTTCGTAACAGAACTCCGTCTTTGGTCGTTCATTTTTTATTTTTAAGATGTTTGATGACCCCTAAGCTGCTAAAGTCCGTTCAAGTCTATTGCGCTGTTACGTCATATCATTCCATCTTTCTTTATGCAATGAACGTATGTACTAAATTGGTCCGTCAAATTGGAATCTTTGACATCGATTTGCGTCAATGTCAAAATATCATAACGAAAATAACAGATTTAATTCATTTATTGATTTGTTGGTAGTTGGTTTGTGTTTTATGCTAATAATTGCTAATAAAAATCGTTTTGAGATGCCCCACCGGTTCAGTGAGAAAGAGCAAGCTTTAATTTTAAAATTAGTGCATTATTTCACACGTGAAAAAGATGCTGGTAGGCCACCCTGGAAAGCTGTGCACAATGTAAGTAATATTTTTTTTTATTTACTTGATAATACTAAAAAATGATATCTCTAGAAAAAAATTATTTTTGACGTGTAAACATCTTACGCGGCGATATGAGGACAAATCTCGGCAAATGAGACGGAAATGCGCAAACCAATTCTAGCCGCTAGGGCGGTATTATATACAATTTTGCCATTTAAAATCGTTTTAAATGGATTTTAGACGATAAAAAAAGCATATTTTAAATTAAACGAACCGTCAAAAGTATTATTTTTTAATTATTATATTCGCAGTGTATTTGGATCCATAGCACAGCTTATTTTTAATGGACGGTTGAATTTAAGATGAATTTTCGCTTCAAAATCCACGAAGCCATGGCTATCGGCCTAAAAAAGTCCGAACTTTCGGATTTTTATACAATTTTGCCATTTAAAATCGTTTTTAAACGGATTTTAGACGATAAAAAGCATATTATTATTTTAAATTAAACGAACTGTCAAAAGTATTATTCAGATGCCCAGACGTTTAAAACAATATTGTCATAAGTATGTAAAATTGATAAAAACGGAACGTGATCCGGAATAGAAAACAGGTACAGAGACATCTTTTAGCTAGTGTAAAAAATAACGTACGAGTCTATCTAAGACGTACGGATCTTTTCTTTTGACGTCAGAAATTCTGACGTAACAGCGCAATAGCCTTGAATGGACTTTAGTCATAGATCGCTGGCTAAATGATTATAATACGTTACAATTTTTTCATCTATTCCGCATGGGAAAAGACATTTTGTTCAATTAGTAGAAGTTATCGCGAAGGAAGACAACAAAAACATATTGTCCCGGCCATACACTGGAGGCCATCATCCAATTGATATTCGTGGACATCTATTGATATTTTTATAGTATATGGCCACTCAAGACACCCTTTTGAGTCTAGGGACAAGATTTAAAATCTCCCCGTCAACAATTATGAATGTGATCAACAAAGTATTGTACCTAGTTTTAATACTAAAAACTCGGTACATACGATTCCCACAGTGTGAGCAGGAGTTGTTGGATATTAGCCATGGATTTATAAACTATCCAGGTAAGAATATATCAATAGTTATTTTAATACTTACGGTCCGAGTTACATCAAATAATAAATATTATGCTAATGAATTTAATTAATTTATTGAATTTTGTAATAAAAATTATTTAAGAATTTAAGAAATCCATGTTTTTTAATTAATTTTAATACTGGTACATAATTCACAGTTCTTAGCAAGTTATCTATCTAATTCAGTTAATTGGGACTGGTTAATTGCATTGATTTTTTTATTTAAAAATTTCTCTATATATCTGCATGAAACAACTAATAAACAGTAGTAATTTTTTTATTATATGATTTCAGGTGCAGTTGGAGCAGCAGATGGTACCCACATTTTTGTGAAGGTTGAAAAGGAACAACAAGACAGCTAAATTGATAGGTACAGAAGAAATTCGATCAATTTAATGGCAATTTGTGATGAGAATACATTGCTCACCTACATTTTTGTTGGATTTCCTGGGTCAACCTATGATGCCAGGGTAGGTTATGTTGTTATTTATTAAATGTTAATATTTTATTAAAATCGACTTAGTTTGTTTAGTATTTAATAATAGGTACATATTATATCAATTTAGTCAAGGCAATTTTGATTACTGCATGCATCATCTAAGAAATGTGCTACAACTTTCCTGCAAATTTAATTTGTTTTTTGATTAGGCAATTATTATTTATATTATATTATTAATATAGATTATATTTATCAAAGTTTTTTTTGTTGCAGGTGTTCAAATATTCTATATTCTCATAGAAACATCGAGAGGTTTGGGTCAAACTATTATTTCAAAGACGAGCAGAAATACCACTTGATGCGTGATAGTGCTTTTGGTAAAAACTTGGCTAATAACCCCTTATAAAGGTGATAATTTAACCAGAGCGCAAAAGTACCATAACTATTGTTTGGTGTCTTTTGGGGCATACAAGGGAAGATGGAGAAGGATACAATATATAAACACATACAATACATGTAAAGTGTGTCTTACATAACTTTTGTATTTTAAGTAAAGACGTTTGGGTTGAAGAATATTGTACTGAAAATGTGCCAGTGTTTGATCCAAATGAACATGCTAGACGAGAGAACATACAAGGGAAATTGAAAAGGGATATGATCTGTGCCAATTTATTTAATATCAAATTGTAATAATTTTTTTAAATACATATTTTTTTTATCCTTCCATGGGATAAAATGAAATAAATGTGTAGCAAACTTTTGATAGTTTATTAAAAAAAAGTTATACACTCGTCCCAAAAATGTATTTAAAAATAAATAAAAAAATATTTAATAAAATATATATCTCCTAAAACAAATATAACAAGGAACTTAAACTGGAAATAGAAACTGTCAACATTCTGATTACATAAAGCTCAAATTTTTAAAAATAATTATTAAACTAGAAACTATGTTTTACCTAACGGTATCATGAAATGAATATCTGAAAACCATAACAACATAGGAACCTAAGAGTTTAAAACCATAAATATACTTACTAAAGTCTCACTGTACAGACGTTTTTTAAATAGGAAATATAATAATTTGATTTAAAGTGTCTCATTAAACAGTAAACTTTTTAGAACTCAACTCACCACCTAAAAAAAATGGAATTTAACATATATCTGCTTCTTCATTCCCATGATTGTCTTCCCTTTTTTCTTTTTTTGCAAAAAGCATTTTCCAGTATGTCCAAAAATCGATCCCCTTGTTCTTCAGTCTTCTGAAGATGGTTTTTTAGAAAAATAAATTCATCTTTTCTGCATAACCGATCTTCGCGTATTTCCTTCAAAAGTCCATCTTGTTAGAAAGCCCTTATCTATAATATAGGGCTTTCTATAGGGCGAGACCAATCGGGACAAAAACTTCGTAACGGTACGTCGGATCGCTCTGAAACTTATACCAATCGATTTGTAATCGAAAAAAAAAATTTCGATTTTTTGTCTGTATGTATGTGTGTATGTGTGTGTGTGTGTGTGTGTGTGTATGTGATGAAATCGATTACAGGTCGCAATTTTGAAGATAGCGACTTGAAATTTGGCATAGAGGTAGAGGTCCACGAACCCTCGGAACCTATTGATTTTGGTTACGATCGGTTAATATACAGGGTGTGAAAACAGGACAAGTTACAGTTTTTTAGCGTTTTTGGCATAAACAAGGACCAACATTTCAAGATAGCGACTTGAAATTTGGCATAGAGGTAGAGGTCCACAAACCCTCGAAGCCTGTTGATTTTGGTTTTGATCGGTTAATATACAGGGTGTGAAAACAGGACAAGTTACCGTTTTTTGGCGTTTTTTGGCATTTTTGTCCGTGTAAACAAGGACTAACTTTTCTATTTTTTGATGTCAAATGAAAGTATTCGGTAAGACACGTATTTTTGTTCCTTTGCTCTTTTGCTCTAATTGTTATACAGGGTGTGAAAACAGGACAAGTTAACGTTTTTTGGCATTTACTGGTCGCAATTTTGAAGATGGCGACTTGAAATTTGTCATAGTGGTAGAGGTCCACAAACCCTCGAAGCCTGTCGATTTTGGTTTCGATCGGTTAATATACAGGGTGTGAAAACAGGACAAGTTACCGTTTTTTGGCGTTTTTGGCATTTTTGTCCGTGTAAACAAGGACGAACTTTTCTATTTTTTGATGTCAAATGAAAGTATTTGGTAAGACACATATTTTTGTTCCTTTGCTCATTTGTTCTAATTGTTATACAGGGTGTGAAAACAGGACAAGCTACAGTTTTTTGGCATTTACAGGTCGCAATTTTGAAGATAGCGACTTGAAATTTGGCATAGAGGTAGAGGTCCACAAACCCTCGGAACATATTGATTTTGGTTACGATCGGTTAATATACAGGGTGTGAAAACAGGACAAGATACCGTTTTTTAACATTTCTGTCCGTGTAAACAAGGATAAAATTCTTTTTTTTTATGTCAAATGAAAGTATTCGGTAAGACACGTATTTTTGTTCCTTTGCTCTTTTGCTTTAATTGTTATACAGGGTGTGAAAACAGGACAAGTTACCGTTTTTTGGCATTTACATGTCACAATTTTGAAGATGGCGGCTTGAAATTTGTCATAGAGGTCCACAAACCCTCGAAGCCTAATGATTTTGGTTACGCTCGGTTAATATACAGGGTGTGAAAACAGGACAAGTTACGGTTTTTTGGCATTTACAGGTCGCAATTCTGAAGATAGCGACTTGAAATTTGGCATAGAGTTAGTGGTCCACAAACCCTCGAAGCCTATTGATATTAGTTACGATCTGTTAATATACAGGGTGTGAAAACAGGACAAGTTAACGTTTTTTGGCATTTTTGTCCGTGTAAACAAGTCTCAACTTTTCTTTTTCTCGATGTCAATTTTTAAGTAGAGGTGAAAGTATGTTAGCATTTTTTGTTGACAACATGGTTACCATGGCAACCAATTTAAAATATGTATATCACTAATAAAAGATATAGTATGGTACCTAGGATTGTTTATGAAGCCTAATTTGATACTAAAAAATTGGTTGCTATGGTAACCAAAAAAAGTAAAAAGTCGTCATAATTCGTCAATCCTACGACTTAGAGATTTGATATTTGGTATTTAGGTAAAGATTAAAAAAAATAACGATTGACGTTGACAAGTCGAATACCATGGCAACCGATTAATAATATGTATATCACTAATAAAAGATATAGTATGGTACTTAGGATTGTTCGTGAAGCCTAATTTGATAATAAGAAATTGGTTGCTATGGTAACCAAAAAAAAGTTAAAAATCGTCTTAATTCGTCAATTGTCCGACTTGGAGATTTGATATATGGTATTTAGGTAAAGATTAAAAAACAATTAACAATTGACGTTGACAAGTCGGTTACCATGGCAACCAATTAATAATATGTATATCATTAATAAAATATATAGTATGGTACTTAGGATTGTTTATGAAGCATAATTTCATACTAAAAAATTGGTTGCTATGGTAACCAAAAAAAAAATCGTCATAATTCGTCAATCGTACGACTTAGAGATTTGATATTTGGTATTTAGGTAAAGATAAAAAAAATTTAGCGATTGACGTTGACAAGTCGGTTACCATGGCAACCAATTAGAAAATTATCACGGTAAAATTAGACTAGCGATTGGTAAATCTAATTATAAGGGCTTTCTAATTATAGGCCACGGTACGGATAGGAGCGTGGAAACAATGTGTGACCGAAGGTCACACAAACGAGGCCCGAAGGGCCTCGCGCGTGCCGCAGGCACAGGCGGCCACGCCGCTTGTTTACTAGGCGTAACTTTTCGACTTACTTTTTTAAATCGATCACTATACTGATGATGTTGGAGTATCTGATGAAGTCTCAGATGCCTCTGTTTCGTTTGCTGGTCTTCCTGAGCCTGTATTTCGTGAACTTCTAGACTTGGATCAACTTCCTCTAGAGAATTTTCCAGCCTTGTTGGATATGCTTTATGTTTTCCTCCTACAATGATATTTTGGTTAGAGGTTAGAGCTATTCTAGGCAGGTATTTTTATGTTTATTTTAAGAGCTGACCAATTCGACATGTATGTAATTTAACAATCTGAAATAGATCATCCAAAAACATAAGTGCAATTTTTCAAGAAACCTATTACACCTATATTTAAGTATTGCAACGTACTCCAATGACTTCACAACAAATTTTATATTTACAGGTCTATTTTTACAGTTTTATAGAATATTGTCACGACTAACAACCATCCGAACGTTTTTGTGCTACCCTATAGAACTAGCCGCCCCGCCGTGCCCCTCGCTTCTCTGTCTGTATGAATCATCGACCGGCCCGCCGCGAAGTTTCGGGATATCTGGAATTATCTCGATGGCCTCGTCGAGATCATATAGAGTGGCCTCGGAATACTTCCCGAATATTCGTGATAGATTTGAGATTATATATAAGCAGACCTAAGTCGGATAGTTAGTTAGTTCAGTTAATCATTGAGTGTTGAATAGATATTAGTGGTAAAGTTATAAGAGAGTATTAGTTGAAAATAGCAAAGTTGTAATTCTGTTAAGAACCCACGGGAAAAACGTAACAATATTACTTAACGAGGGTATAATGTAGGCCATTATAAATGAGGATGATTATGTTTATTAATGATGTGTCATCTTTCAGATTTTGCAATTCCCTTCTCTATGCAGATAACTTGAAGATGTTTAGAGTCATACCCGATTTTAATGATTGCTTGAGATTGCAGAATGACTTAAATTGCCTATCAGAATGGAGTATGAATAACGGATTGGAGCTAAATGTAAAAAAATTTCAAGTTTTAACTGTTACCAGGAATAAGAGTTCTGTGTTATTTCAGTACAAATTGAATGATGTCAATCTAAAAAGAGTTGACAAATTTAAAGATTTTGGAGTGTATGTGGGTGGGGTGGGACTACATCAGGAATAGGGCAATGAAATTTCATTCATTTAATTATATTCATCAGAGCGTATTATGGTTCATTATATGCGAGTCAAATACTATACTTTATCTACAACCATCCAATCAAATTTGTCAAAAACAGTTTATCAGGTACATTACAAACCAATAATTGTCCTTGTTGTAATATGCATAGCATAATGCTCTTACTATCATAAGTATTATGTGCCTATTATTAAATGGTTGTAGATACTTTTTTTATTTATAAACTTAATAGTTATTTATGTACCAAGAGTATTAAGTAGATGTTTATGCCCTGAGGGCGACAATCTTACAAACCCGAGGGCCTCTGGCCACATGGTTTATATGTCGCTCGAGGGCGTACACCTATTAATATTCGTGGTGCATACAAACTTTTATGTCATACTAGTTCGTTATTGCATTCACAATATGTAAATATTTAAAAAATACGAATTCAATTCAATAATTTGAGCCCATAAAGTGGACTTTATGCCCGCACGGGTATAAAGTAATCCATTATGTAAATGATATCTAAGGTATAAAAACACAATAATGTATTGGTATGACATAAATTAATATTCAAAACGAAATATCTATATATAACTTTATACATAATAAGATGTGTGTTTTCCCAAAGACTTACTTCACATTAAATCAATACCTCCTACAACTAGGCCAACTAGCTGATATTGAAATTAGCAGTGACGTCATGAAAAGTGGTCCATACTTTTTTGCCATAAGAAAAGCATTAAGAGGAGCCAAGAGGTGCTCAGTAAAAGTATTGTTTATTTTATCGCGCCTACTTCCGTATTTAACGTTGATTGCCACGCTGGGCGACTGGAATGTCAATTCCCATCTCGACGTCATGTATCCGGTGCTGCCAGATTGGGCGCTTTATCACAATTTGAGCTACTTGCTATTTGCCACAAATTATTTTTCAGAGAAACGTAAAATATTCGTCTTGGATTCCAAGATTACAATTAACAATATATTAGCTACTTAATGTAAAAGTTTGCTTTGGTATATTATAGTATAGTTATATTAAATATAAATAAATATTTAAAATCCGAAAAGTAAATATATAAAAACCGAAAAGTGAAGCAATAACGGAATCAAAACCTTTAAGAAAATAAACGTTGCTAACCAATAACCTAATTATTTTGTATAAATATTTAGTTCCATTTAAAAACATAATTTCAAATGCCATTCAACAAATGCTGTAAAAATTAAAGTCCAACTAAATATACGTTAATAGTTTACATCCCAAATAATGTATGAAACTAACTCTAAATCTGGCAACACTGCCTCAGTGCCTTCTGTCAGTTGGCGTAATGGCGTACTTTCGACCGGCTTCTTAATTATTGTTCTGTTCGATTTTGATTGTTTTTCTGTTAATTTCTTTACACTTTCGTGTGTGTAAATTTATGTGAACAATGCTGTGCCACCGTCTATAGATATTCTAATAAGTCTGCTCACTCCAGCATGCCGTGGAAAATACTGCCGTTGACCTTGAACACACTCGGCCACTGTACAGTAAACGAATGTGTGCAGCTACGGTGTACGACCTATATGAACTGCCGCTCGATTATTTTTATACGGGGAGCGTTCTATTAGGAAAAATGATATGAATATGATTATGTATTAATGTTTGGATTATTTATTTGTTATGAACAACTATTGACATTCTCTGTCTCATTTATAACTCATTAATGATACTACTTTGTAATACTTACTTAGTATTATAATAAATAAGTAAAAAATAAACGAAATATTATCTACGATATGGATAAAAATACCAGTAGGTACAACTTGTATTGTTTAATTACGAACACAAGTTACAAAATATAACAGGAAAATAGCGACAATGGAATAATTTTAACCTGATATTTTCGGCTGTCGATAGGTATCGATATTTTATTACATTTTGTTATTAATATGACAAATGCGTTGTTACAGTGGATGTCGTCTTTAAAAAAAATGAAAACACCAACTAACCTGTGCCACACCCATAAGTTAACCCAAGCATTAAAAGAGTTTTCCATCTAGGGTTTTTTTATTCTTAATTAGTGGTTAAAACAGCGATCAAACTCACTTATACTCGTATATAACTCAACTTATATACATAATTTGGGCGAAGGTAAATATTAGAAATCCACAAATTTTACGCTATTTTGATATTCTTTGGATTCATGAAAGTGATTTTTCAAAGCCATGCATGTAACGACACGTTTTGGAATTTTCGTCTCGCAAGAGAGATAAAGCATATGACTCTCTCTCTCCCTCTTTCTCTTTTATGGAATCGGTAAAGAATTAATCAATTTTTATGAGACGAAGTGAAACTAACCGAAAGTTGATTGGACGAATAACCCAGATCTATTAAAATTGATTATGACGCATCGGAACTGCTTCAAATGACTAAAACGAGTTGAGACTAAGTGAAACTAATCGAATGCTGATTCGGCGACTCACCCAAACTAACCAAGTCTTAGATTATAACATATGGGAACCGGTTCAAATGATTAAAATAAGTGAGATTAAGTGAAACTAACCGAAAGTTGATTCGACGACTAACCCAAACTAACCAAATCTATTAAAATTGATTATAACGTATCGGAACCGACTCAAAGGACTAAAATAAGTTGAGACTAAGTAAAACTAACCGAAAGTTCATTATACGACTAACTAAAACTAACCATCTAACCAAATGTATTAAAATTGATTATATCGTATCGGAACCGGGGTTCAGATGTCTCAAATAAGTTGAGATTAAGTGAAACTAACCGGAAGTTGATTCGATGACTAACCCAAAATAACCAAATCTATTAAAATTGATTATAATGATCGGAACCGACTCAAATGACTAGAATAAATTGAGACAAAGTGAAACTAACTGAAAGTTGATTCGGCGACTAACCCAAACTAACCAGATCTAATAAAATTGGTTAGAGCATATCGAAACCTGATCAAATGACTAAAATAAGTTGAGACAAAGTAACCGAAGTTGATTAGACGACTAACTAAATGTATTAAAATTGATTATAACGTATCGAAAGTTCAAATGTCTATAATAAGACGAGACTAAATGAAACTAACTGAAAGTTGATTCGGCGACTAACCCAAAGTAACCAAATCTATTAAAATTGGTTATAGCGTATCGGAACCGCATCAAATGACTAAAATAAGTTGAGACTAACCCAAACTAACCAAATCTATTAAAATTGATTATAACGTATCGGAATAGACTCAAATGACTAAAATAAGTTGAGACTAAGTGAAATTAACCGAAAGTTGATTAGACAACTAACCAAATCTATTCAAGTTAATTATAACGTATCGGAACCGACTCAAATGACTAAAATAAGTTGAGACTAAGTGAAACTAACTGAAATTTGATTAGACGACTAACCAAAACTAACCAAATCCATTAAAATTGATTATAATGTACCGGAACCGGCTCAAAAAAGTAAAATAAGTTGAGACTCCCTATTTCTCTTGCTGACTATAGGTATTTTGTTTCCTTATACTCCTTGCGTTTCTATACAAGCGTCTAGCGTCTGCGGTATAATTTTTTGCAATCATGCGCAGTTGCGTTTCGGGATCAGCTTTTGTGCTTGTGATACTACGGCCCGGGTTCTATTCCCGTCGGTGACATGTTTTATTTTTATTTTTTTGGTTATATTTGTTAGTTGGGGTTAATTTTAGTTTAGTGTTAGGCAGGGTTGGTCAAGCGTGTAGCGCCCCCGTCTCAATGCGCTTATTTGATTCATTAAAGTTAGTTTCGATTATGTTTGCTTAATATGGGATACTGACGCGCGCGTAGCTAGTAGCACAGGACACGTGATTGAAGTAAATACGTCTCAAGTTTCAACTCATTTTATTTATGTGAGCCGGTTTCGATACGTTTTTATAATCAATTTATATACATTTGTTTAGTTTTGGTTAATCGTCTAATCAACTTTCTGTTAGTTTCACTTAGTCAACTTATTTTAGTCTTTTGATCAGGTTCCGATATGCTATAACCAATTTTAATAGATTTGGGTAGTATGGGTTAATCGCCGAATCAACTTTCAGTTAGTTTCACTTTGTCTCGACTTATTTTAGTAAATTCAACCGGTTCCGCTAGGTTATAATCAAATTTAATAGATTTGGTTTGTTTGGATTAGTCATCGAATCAACTTCCGGTTAGTTTCACTTAGTCTCAACTTACTTGAGTCATTTGAACCGGTTCCGATACGTTATAATCAATTTTAATACATTTGGTTAGTCGTCTAATCAACTTTCAGATAGTTTCACTTTGTCTTAACTTATTTTAGTCATTTCAACAGACTCCGGTAGGTTACAATCAATTTTAATAGATTTGGTGAGATTGGGTTAGTCGTCGAATTAACTTTCGGTTAGGTTCACTTTGTCTCGACTTATTTTAGTCATTTGATCAGGATCCGATATGCTATAACTACTTTTAAGAGATTTGGTTAGTTTGGGTTAGTCACCGAATCAGCTTTCAGTTAGTTTCACTCTGTCTGAACTCATTTTAGTCATATCAACCGGTTCCGATAGGTTATAATCAATTTTAATAGAATTGGTTAGATTGGGTTAGTCGTCGAATCAACTTTCGGTTAATTTCACTCAGTCTCAATTTATTTTAGACATTTGAACCGGTTCCGATACGTTATAATCAATTTTAATAGATTTGGTTAATTTGGGTTAGTCCCCGAATCAACTTTCAGTTAGTTCTACTTTGTCTCGACTTATTTTAGTGAATTCAACCGGTTCCGCTAAGTTATAATCAATTTTAATAGATTTGGTTAGTTTGGGTTAGTCGTCGAATCACTTAGTCTCATCTTATTTGAGACATTGAACCGGTTCCGATATGTTATAATCAATTTTAATACATTTGGTTTGTTTTGGTTAGTCGTCTAATTAACTTTCGGCTAGTTTCACATAGTCTTAACGTATTTTAGTCATTTGAACCGGTTCCGATACGTTATAATCAATTTTAATAGATTTTGTTGGTTTGGGTTAGTCATCCAATCAGCTTTCGGTTAGCTTCATTCACTTCGTCTCATAAAAATTGAATAATTCTTTACCAATTCCATAAGAGAGAAAGAAGGAGAGATCACGTGTAGTTACATAACAGTCATCAACAGTACAATAAGAAAAACTACCCTTAGCCATCTTAACCATATATATTTTTTAAATAGCGTATAGCGTAAATCGTGCGAAAACTATTCCGTAAAAATAAATTCACACCGTCCGATCGCGGAAGTACTTGCGAAAACTGAGTCACGGCTAAGCCGTGACATTGACACACATCAATGTCAATGCCGATGGGTGAGGGATTGGCGCAGGCAGGAGGGAAATTTTCCGCGGCACGCTCTAGTGAGCGAACTTATTAGAATATCTATAGACGGTGGCTGTGCGGTGGAAACTCGCCGAAAAGATTTAAAGTTCATGTCTTTAGCTTTCCAAAATGTTTGGAGTTGACCTGTTGCGTTCGTGTAATAAGAGTTTATTTTGTGCTTGTTCAATGTGGTCAGCAAGTTTATAAAATTTGTTCATGTTAGCTAATTTTGGAGTAAGTACTATTTAGTGTAATTATGCCTCATAAAGGCTGTAATGCAATGTTTGCTATATGCCCTCAGTGATCAAAAAACTTCATGAACTAAAACGAGACAAAATATTAAAACATGGATATTCCCCTTTCCCGTAGTTTAAAGGCCCTTTTTCCATCATTTATAAAAAAGCAAAATGTTAAATTAGCTCTTAAAATATTTAATCCTTTTATTATAGAGGCTCTGAAAGGTTTTTCCTCGGGTTTTCTTAATAATTTGTCACATTCACAAGACACAGCAGAGGATCTGAAATGCCAGTTAATCACTTATTTAAGTAGATATTGCTGTCATATTGTTTTAAAAAAAATATGTTGTGAATTTTGTAAAGAAAATTTAACTTTAAATGAACCTTGTGTTGTAGAAGATTCTTACAATTTCATTAATTCCTTAAGTTGTGGGGCTCTTTTATATCCTCGTGAACGTAGTTTCAACAGCCTATATTATATTTAAAAAACTGATTAATGAGTTCGAAGACACATTTTTAGATATTTACAATAAAAAGTCTTTTCTTTGTGAGCTGTTGTTAAACTATCTAAACCAAAACAGCCTTTTGACTCATTTTGAAAATTGTAAAAATCACCTAAAAATTGATGTTTCAAAAATTTTTCTTTGCAGCATTTCAAATAAACTTCTTTCTTAATAATTATTATTGTTCTAAACATAATCATAATATTTTGGGTAAAAGGAAAAAAGGAAACTCGAGACTTTTAATAAATAAATATTAGACCCCAATAATATACCGAGTAATATACCAAATCTAACATAAAAAGTAATAATTTGAAACCTGTATAAATCTTTCATGTTTTATCATAAATATTTGAAGATTGCAAGGTTCTTTGGATGGAGAAAACCGAGGAGAAAACGCACTACCAAATTTGATATTACTATTACCCAAGCTATTACCTATTATGACACTTTTATACCTATAGTGATATTTTACCGTGGTATCTAGTTTCAGTTTATTAAAATAGGTAGATTCTATTTTGATAAACTGGATATTCAAAGGTTTTTGCTTTGAAATTTCGTTTTCCTTTAACAAAAATGGAATGAGGCACGTCTAAAGGTTGTTCATGACTTGCAGCCTTGTTTTAGCCGGAAGCTCTTAAATATTATTTATGTAGGTATGCAGAAAAAGGTAAGTAAACTGCAATTTCATATTTGATTAAAAAAAAATTGAGTAATACAGATTATCAGTCATGATAGCCGTGCTTAAAGTAATATCAGCTTGTAGGAGGTATTGTATTCGGCCAATTACGTTTCGAACTACATATATAAAAAGATAAATTTACAAAACACAAGTTTTTGTTATATTTTTTCGAGATTTTTGCATCTAAAATGTCTACTTAACTGTAAAATTTTAAAAGAAATTGCACATTTCAATATACGCCTGTAAATAAGTTAAGACCACTTTTGATGATGTCACGCGTAAGCCGTCTGGCCTTGTTGTAGGAGGTATTGATTAAATGCACTTACCATCAAAAAATGAAGGAATATCATCATTTCTATCTGACCCAGTTGTGGTTTGATGTTTGACATAAGCTAGATAAGATTTTTGTAAATTGGAAAACTTTTGCCGACATCTTTCACCACCATTGTCGCCAAGACAAAAATGTTGATCCTCCAAACCCCTTGCTATGTCGTTCCATAATTTTACTTTTTTAGTATTTTTGTCATCAAAAAGCCTTTTCTTGCCTTAACTTTAGGAGAAGGGATGTTGCTTCTAAATCATGTTCACTTGGCTTCTTTTTTGTCTATATTAAATCCCTCTCAGTATATGCTTTTGAAGTAGGTGCATCTTCTCTTATGACAGCTAATTCATTGAGATCTTCCATTAGTTCGGCCTGTGAGCTCTGTGAGTCACTTCTGTTTAATCGAGCTATATATCTCATATACTGTGCAGCTGCTTGAACATCTAAAAGCAAAAAATGCTCGCCGGTAATTAGTTGATACGCTTACTTACCGTTTAATAGTAAATTAGCAGTCTCCAAGTCAGAAACCTTCACTTGGTGATCCTGCCCCTCAAAATTAATTGTAATAACGTATTTATCGCACATTTCCGACATCTTTTAGTACAAAAAACTTGAATTGTAATCATAAATTATCTTAACTCTTATATTAATGGCGAATAATTGGCGCTTTTCCCCACTTTGCCCCTTGTCAGTCATCATGTGTTATAAACTGCTCTCTAGGAAGGTAAATACCAAAAATTTACGGTTATAATTTTGACGTGATATAGCTGACTCATGACGCCACTGATGTATAACCAACGTTACAAACGTAGTCGCTTGAACGGTCTGGTCATTAATACTGATTAAAATTTGTTGATTGCTTGAAACTGGTTAATATTTTATATTCCTTTCATTAGTTTAGCTATACATAAACATATGTAAGATAGTAGGTAGGTATTAACTTTTTGTACCTACAAATAACTTCATGATTGTTATTATTTTTGTTATGTTATTGATTACTTAGTCTACCTTATGTGTTGTTTTATTTAGATCTCAGAATGTACTGTTTTGTTAAAAAATCATTATATGTGTCAATATGTTGTGTTCCATTCCTTAGTTTAGCTATACATAAGAATATATAAGATAGTAGGTATTAACTTTTTGAACCTACAGATAATTTCATGTTCTTTGTTATTGTTTTTGATTACATAGTCTACCTTATGTGTTATTTTATTTTAATCTCAGAATGTACTGTTTAGTTACATAAATAAAAGATTTGATTTGGAAAAAATTGGTAATACTTCTATTAATTTATTTTATCAAACTACTTACCTACCTGGAACTTGTTTTTTCTTTCAAAGTTTATTTTATCTAGACATTTATATCACTAAATAAATCTTTATTTCTTAATGGAATTTGTAAACTTTTTTGCATCACCTGGTTTATTCGATTTTATAATACTTGTGACTGGTTAAGATTAGCGTAGCCAGATGATTTAAAGTTGTATATTTTGCACACAACAATTAAGTTTCTAAACATTTAATAACTTGGCAAATGGATGCAAATCACTACATACAGCGTATAAAATATTTATACAACAGAACTAAGGTATATTAAATATTACAAATGTGTTCATTCTATTCAGTATTATTAATGATTATTAAAATAATTTCTGGTTACATTATTTTTAATCCTTTGTCCTTCATTAAAGAGTCTAATATTGGCTTGCGGATTATGTGGCACAAAACCATCTGGAACATTGATTTCCTCCATCTCTTCATCCAATTCAACATCAAAGTCAATACACATATTATGTAATACCGCACATACAATTATTAACCTAGCTACAAATCCAGGCCCATAGCGAGCTACTCTTTCTTTTAAAAATCGCCCTGCCTTCAGCACCCCTATTGTTCTCTATATGGTGTTTCTTGCACTCGTATGTGCCAAATTTTAATTTGCTTCAGGTGATACTGGTACTGGGCTTAGATATGGTGTCATAAGATATGATTCCAGGGGATACCCCGAGTCGCCAATGAGCCATGTTCCACGAAGATTATTATTATTAAATTCATTCAGCAAGAAGTCTCTCACTTGTGACTGCCTCCAAATAAATGAATCATGGGTCGATCCTGGATAGTTACTATTAACTGATAAAATTTTGAGTTTGGCATCATATATAATTTGCGTATTTAAAGAGTGATATCCCTTACGATTAAAAAAAAGTGCTGAGCGCGCCTAAAGAAGTTTTCACTTCAATAAAATTATGTTCTTGTTCTTGCGGTTTTAAAATTGCAATATGTGAACATGCTACGCTCTTCCTGTCCTTCTAATAGACGCAAAACCTTCACTCCAGCTTTGAAGGAACTGAGAGTGAATAATCTCAAATTGAAAGAAAAATTTTAAGTTTCAGTAGGTACTTAAAATTAGAAATTGAATGAATTTACGTATGTCGATACGTAGGCTAGAACGAGTTGTCACCGAGCATACAGCTCAAATGTCAGAGAGTAGCGGTGGGTTTTATTTATAAGGCGCCACGGGCTTGTAGACGGCACAAGCGAGAAATACCCCAAAGTTGAAAAATTTGTTATTTTTTCCATCAAGAAAACCGATTAATAAAACAACAATAATAAGTTAGAAAATTGGATCAGATTTAAATGCCGGAAATTTATGAGTATTAATAATGGAAAAATAATTACCTAAAGTCAGTGACAAACAAATACTCAAACCGTAATCAAAAGTAAATTCAGAATGTTTCAATTATTGAGCGCAAGTGATAAAAAATCAGATATTTACTTTAGCGGCCTTCTCCTCTGGAACATTGAAATGAAAAGCTAATCATATAAAACAGGTAGATAGACAAACAAAGAATCGGTTTATTACTATTAAACGAAAAATATCATGGCTGATCAAGAGAAATGTATGAGAAAGTGACCAGTAATTCTGGCAGATTAATTTATGGTAACAACTGTATTTCAACGAGAAATAGTAAGCTTTACTCGATTACTTGATGATGTAAATCACACACTTTATCTAAACAAACGCCGAAATATTTAATCGTAATCTATGATGAACGCGTTATGCAATAATACAAAAAAATAACGTCAATAAAATATGAATGCAGGCCTGCAAATATCTACTCGTTATGAGAAAATTCAAGTATCTCGAGTAATCACTTAATCAATGGCTAACTAACGGACGTCAAATCATGATTTGTTACAGAGCCGTATTACGAACTATGTTTATCTGGGTATCAGTTATGATACGTTGGTAACAGCCGCAAAAAAAATGAAAAAACTAGTCCGATCTGGCGTTATTGTAGCAACCAATCAATTATAGAATTTAAGGAGCGTTGAATTTAAGCTTAAGTACTTGCCGGTCAAGTTACCGGTAGGACAAATATAATGAACAGATTGTTTGTTTGAATAAAAAAAATATATCAAAGGTCACAATAAAAAGTAAGGATAACGCAAAGTCTACTAGGCCGTAACAAAAATAGTAGTTATCTGATCTATAGGTATCTAAGTAAGCCAAAAATCGTAAAAAATTGAGAATAATAATAAAAAAACTAGTTCGACTTACAACGTTATTGCGTCAGTCATTAAAGTTCAAAATTCAATCCAAAATCGGATTGGTTCTAGATCAAACGAATTTAACGGAATTTTAGAATTCGATCAAATAAAATAAGGCGTCCTAGGCTAGACAAAATTAGTCCAATAATCTTTGTTCAAAAACAAAGCAAAAAAATAATAGTTAGAGTTCGTAGGTTAATTGCACGCAATTGTCACGAAACATATATATAAAAAAATGAAATTTATCACTTGGCTGGTGAGTAAGAAAAGTCAGCTTACAGAAAAGGAGCTGCTCACAGGACGAAGAGACTTCCTTGACAGGCGAAAGGCAGCAGGACTCTATGGGTAGTACAGTTAGACAGGCGTAGCCAAGGTAAACCCTGTTGTTAGCGATGCTTGACGATAGCAATATCCGTCGACAGCAATGAACCCGACAGTATAAGTAGCCCTGTCGATAGGAGTAGACCCGAGGTAGGACCCTGTGAAACAACACATATTCAAGGTTCCACGTAACTCTTAATTGAAGAGCATTATAACTCGGTAATCAAAATCAACCATCAAAGAAAATAGAAATGAGAATTAAAAAAAAAATAATAATTTACCTATGTAGGGGTAGCCGGTTGCTTATCGCTTGATAGCCTTACAGTCGGACGAGAAGGCCTCTGTAAGAGATTAGAAAGGGAATTAAAATTCCGCCCACGTGCGTCACAATGTTGAAATGATGGCGTTCACATAAAGACAAAAAAATGCAAAAAGACCAACTCACATCGCTAAAGCAACATTCAAATCCCACAAAGGGCAGTTTCAGACACCAACACTTAATAAAAGACAAGGGACAGATATGGACTGAAACTATTACAAATGGCTCCGTTGGAGAATCCCATAAAAGGTAAAATCACAATCGATTCCAACCGGTACCCCAAAAACTGCTGACTCAAAGAAAGGGCGACGTAGAGTGATGCCAGTAAACGGAACTCAAGGATCAGAGAATCCCCACTTCATCGAAGGGATTTAGACAATGGAAATCTGGGATTTCGATGTATCGGCATCTACCAACAAAAACTACTCAGAGTAGCCAAAAGGGCATTGTCATTAAACCACTCCATCTACTGAAATTTCCTAATTATTCCGAAGGCAATTAAGTATCTGCGCATGATGTCCAACTCCAATCCAAAAACAGTATGCGCTACGAAAGCCGGACGGAATCTGAGGGTTTTGCGCTAATAAATATGATTGCGCTCGAAACCATAAGGAGCGGCAACAAGTTCTAAGGTTATCTAAGTTTCGATATACGATAGCCAAATCGGCCCGTGACAAACAGTCTATTGCTCCTATTATTTCGGGAAACTGAAATGTGTTAGGAAGGTTTTAGGTCATAATGAGTGCAGTCAATACTCTTCTGTCTCTGAGATTGGAGAGTACTCACTCATCTTTGTAACTGTTTTTTGTACTAAATTGTTCTATCTGGGGTATTGTTGATGCATTTGATATCACTCACTTTCAGATCATCCTTAGGTCTTCCAGGTCTCAGAGAATTGTATCTCATTATATTCGGGTCATTAAAGTTAATAAAAATTGTATGGTCGAAATAATTGACTTCCATTGGATGTGGTTTTTTTCTTGCATTTATTATTATATTTATATAGTCAGTGGGTAATAAAATATCCTGACCTTTAAGTAGTCTTTCAATCAAACTGTGAGAAGTCACACTCCATTTGAGTGTGAGACTTCTCCAAAAATTTCTGTTCAACTATGATATTATGTTTCATTGCAAAAGAGCAATAAGGCACTTGCCATAGTGATATTTTTATTCTAGTATTCACAACTATCTGAGTAGATAACTATAGGTCTTACTTAATTTCTTATAATGGCTTCTAAATGTTTGAAGACGCAGGTGGCAAATACTGAAGAATAAAGTTCACCCTCAGCCTCATTCCAGACAAAAATGTTTGCAGTTGTGGATTTCCAAATTATAAATCGCGAAATTATGCACTTGTAATTTAGTTTTGTAATAGAGTGCACTTGCTTGAATTTAGGACTCACGTTTACTGCTTGTCAATCTATTGTCACAGTAAATGTATTTTTCCTGGCGTGATCTTTCATCCCTAATTTTTCTTCCCTAGCTATATTTTTTGCTAAAATATGGCTACTGTATTTACCTTCATCCATCTGTTTCATTTTAAAGGCGCAACAAAGATCACACTGATCTTTTCGAGGTCTGAAAATTGCAATATTTAGTTCATCAAACATTTTAAAAAACGGGCAAATCGATAATGGTATCTGTTGACGACGACACGAAGAGAAAGCCGGTATCCGTGCAAGAAGCGACTCCGACGAAGGGCGAGAACGAAGACTTCCTTCTCTAGCGGCGAGCAGCACGATAAACATGTACTAAAAACAGTTCATTTATTTTCTGTAAAATAAGTTAAATAAATAAATTTAAAAAAGCGTAAACCACACTAAATTTATTTGAGGTACAAGAAAGAAAGTCAAACGCGTCTCTTTATGATGGTCCTTCGACTCGAATTAGAGTAACAAGTGGAAATCGGTGTGTTAAGCGCTGCCATATTGGGTAAGTCCTTCAATCCATAAAATTCCTCTCCCTTTGTGCCGTCTTGATTTGTGTAGGTGCAGTGCATGCGGTATATAGTTTTATTATGCGATATTGATCTACATAATAGAATAATATAGCTTTGAAGCGAAACTTTACAATCAATAATAATAATACAAATACACGTTTTATTAATCACACGCGATTTTGAACCTTATATACATTCGTGGCGGCGACGGCGCGGCGATCGAATCCGATCGATATAGGACCTATCGGCTATCTCCCTTCCACACCAGATGCCAGCTGTTCCTTTCTCTCGCGCGCTTCTGCGGAGCTCTGTTAGCAAATACGACGTTGCCGGACTTTAATTATATTATTATTTTTTATAGAAACTTTAAGTAGTTCGATTTTATTAATTCGATTAAGCGAATCACTTCATAAATAATTAAATTTCGGCATTAACGGAATCATTTGGTATTTTGAATAAAAATAAAACAATTATTAATATTAATCTTATGCGATAAACTTTAAACAAAAGGTCAGACGAGGCGATTAAAAAACTTAAGCGACAAAGGGGCTCAATAAAAGCCAAGCTTACGATATTTTCAAAATATCTTAATGACCTACGCGAAAATATAAATGTAACCACAGATGAGGATGATTTTTATCAATTAGAAGTTCGTCTGACGTTATGCGATAAATTACTAGATGAATTTAATGAAATTCAATCGGTTTTAGAAACGATAGTCTCAGAGGCGGACTTGGAAGAAGAATTTAAAGAGCGAGAAGCGTTTTCAAATACATACTTCCAAGAAATTAGTAAGGCAAAAAAAATGATTTTTGAATATAACAAACACAATAATAGTAGCTCAGATAGCGAAAGTGTAGTTTTCAGAGATACTCATACAAATGTTAAACTCCCTCCCATACAAGTTCCTAAGTTCAGTGGCGACTACGAAGGGTGGTTAGAATTTCGGGAAAACTTTGAGTCACTAATTCACACAGTCGCTAACTGGCATCCAGAAATATCATTATTTAAAGGTATCTTTGTCGGGAAATGCAGCTGAAGTGGTGTCATATCTAGAGTTTTCTGCGAGCAATTACCTTGTGGCTTGGGATCTTTTATGTGATAGATATAATAATACAAGACTTTTAGTTCAAAACCACATTAAGGCGATATTTAACATTCAAGCGTTTTCAAAAGAAGCATCTAAAACATTACGTAATATAATAGACACCTTATCAAAACATCTAAAAGCTCTTAAACAAGTAAAACAACCCGCTGAACATTGGGATACTCTTATAATATATATTGTTACTTCTAAATTAGGCACCGGGACAGTCAGGAATTGGGAAGAATACATTTCAAAATTAGATATGCCGAATCTAAGTGATTTCAAATCCTTTTTAAAATCAAAGGCTGATCTACTTGAAACAATTGAATTAAAGAGTAGTGATGCACGTAAAAAATCAAGTAAAATGAATGGATCCAAGGTCTTTCTAACCAACGATACATAGGAAAATATTGACGACACTCAAGTTTTGGTTTTTAATACAAATAGTAATGCGCAAAATAATAACGGTAACAGAATGACTTGTGTCTTTTGTAAACGCGATAATCATTTTATTAGCTGATTTATTAAAACTATCTCCTACAGACAGGTTACAGCAAGTAAGACAGCTTAAATTATGCTTCAATTGTTTAAGGTTTGGTCACAAGAATACAGTATGCAGATTGTCCAATTGCAGAAAGTGCAATGGTCGGCACAACACACTTCTTCACACACCTAACCCAAATAACCCAGAAAACGCGCAAAAGACTGACACTGTAGCTACTTTAACCAGTTATAATATGGGTAGTGTGTTGCTGTCAACTGCTCTTATACAAGTCATAGATCATAGTAATAAAACACATACAGTACGTGCGATTTTAGACTCGGGATCACAATCGAACTTTATTAGCCTTGACCTTTGCAAGCGATAAAATTTGAAAACGTCAGAAACTGCCATAGCAGTAGCAGGTATTAATAGCACGATCTCCGAAGTTAATAAAAAATGCGAGTTAAAAATTCAATCTCAACACAGCCCTTTTAATGCGATTATTACCTGTTTTGTAAAAAAACATATCTCTGGAATGATTCCGAGTACCCCTGTACACGTCAAAACATTGAAATTACCAGAAAATATACTCTTAGCTGATGCGTCTTTCGATAAGCCAGGTTCTATTGACATTTTGATCGGGGCTAGCCTATTTTGGGAACTTTTACAAATTGGGCAATTTAAGTTAGGTTCCAATCTCCCTATTCTACAAAAGGCCGTATTTGGTTGGATAGTATCCGGTACTATCGGGATTTATAACAAAAACAATAAAATTCATTGCAATTTTGCCAAGAATTCTGACGTCCAAACACAACTTGCTAAATTTTGGGAGTTGGAAGAGTTTGGTGGACTCAAACATTGGTCCAGAGAAGAAGAATTATGCGAACAACATTTTAGAGCAACCACTACACGTGATAATACCGGCCGTTTCATTGTTTCAATTCCTTTTAAGGATTCTTTAGAGAAATTAGGAGAATCTAGAATGCAAGCAGAAAAACGTTTTTTAGCCCTAGAGAAAAGGATGGCACGTAATTCCGAATTTAAAGACCAATATGTAAATTTTATTCGCGAATACGAAACATTAGGACATATGCGAAAAACTTCTGAACAAAATGAAACTCTTATTAGTTATTATATGCCTCATCATGGGGTACTCAAGGAAGATAGCCTGACGACAAGACTAAGAGTTGTTTTTGATTGTAGCGCGCTCACGACTACCGGGGTTTCTATGAACGATTTACAAATGGTGGGCCCTACAATACAAAATGATTTGCTGTCAATATAGATGCGATTTCGCACATACGCCTTTGTAGTAGCGGCCGATATCGCGAAAATGTATCGCCAAATTCTCGTGAAACCTGACCAACGTCCATTACAAAGGATAATTTGGAGGAAAAGCCCTCTGAGCCTTTTGATATATACGAACTTCTAATAGTTACGTACGGTACCAGCAGTGCCGATTTCCTTGCGATACGTGGTTTGGTCCAATTAGCAATTGAATGCGAAACCGATTATCCGATGTGTTCAGATATAATAAAAAATGACTTTTACGTGGACGATGAACTTTTCGGGGCAGATTCTGTGGAAGAATTATCCGAACTTGGTCTACAAATATCTGAAATATTACGCTCAGGGGGATTTGAGCTTAAAAGGTGGCATTCAAATTCACAAGAAGTAGTTAAAAACATTACGTCAGATGCAAAGGCAATTAGTAGTGTCATTAAAATAGGTACCGATGAAACGACAAAGACTTTAGGGCTTGCATGGTCAAGCGCAAACGATGTACTTACATATAATATAGGCCTAATTTAAAAAACCGGTAGTCACAAAAGGCTTAATTTTGTCCTGCATCGGTCAAATCTTTGACCCGCTTGGTCTTTTAAGTCCGTGCATAATAACCGCAAAAATCTTACTACAGAAACTTTGGTTGGAAAAATTAGCTTGGAATGAGGCCGTGTCGTGTTCAATTCGTTCTATGTGGCTTAAATTCAGGAACGAAATTAACATTTTAAATGACGTAAAAATATCTCGACGCGCAATTTGTAAAAATCCGAAGTTCATAGTTACATTATTTCTCCGATGCAACTGAAAATGCTTACTGTTCATGCGTTTACATGCGCTCTTGTGACCAAGATGGAAACATTCAAGTGCACTTATTTTCTTCAAACACAAAGGTGGCTCCGATTAAAGTTGTAGCTATTCCCCGACTAGAACTATGTGGAGCACTACTTTCTGCCCGATTAGCAAATAAAGTTGTGTCCTCCCTTAAAATAACTCTGGATAATGTCGTATTCTGGACAGATTCTTCAATCGTTTTAGGATGGTTGAAGGCATCACCAAACCTTCTAAAGACATTTGTAGCTAATCGAATTTCAGAAATACAGGAGTCAACAGGAAATTGGACTTGGCGACATATTTCTACCAAGCACAACCCAGCCGACATTTTGTCCCGCGGAGTGTCTCCGAGTGAGTTGGTTGATTGTTCGTTATGGTGGCACTGGCCCGAATGGTTGTCACAAAGCGAAAGTTGTTGGTCAAATTCAAAAATTAGTTTAGTCGATTTACCTGAATTAAAATCTCAAGCGCTAAGTTTACACGAACAAATGCCTCTCATTGATTTAACTCGATTTTCTTCTCTGACTCGTCTCAAAACGCTCATGCGCATATGTCTTTAGATTTATCTCTAATTGTAAAAATGCAAATAAAGTAACTAGTAGTTTAACGGTATTCGAAATTGACAATTCGTATTCCTATTTATTGAAACTATCGCAATCAGAGACATTTTCTGATGAAATTAAGCTACTCTCAGGAGGCCATAATATTAATCGCAAAAGTAAACTGTTTAACTTAAATCCCTTTATTGATAAAAATGGCCTACTTAGAGTGGGTGGTCGCTTAGAGAATTCAGCCTTTCATCAAGACAAGAAACATCCTGTCATTATATCCGCTAAAACTCAATTATGCAAGTTAATTTTCAGGTATGAGCAAGTGAAGATGTTTCATGCCGGCCCACAGCTTCTACTTAGCAACATACGCGAAAATCTGTGGCCAGTAGGGGGTAGACATTTATCAAAAAAATACAGTGCGATTATGCGTTACATGTTTTAGGTTTAAACCTACTAGTATTACCCCCTTGATGGGTAATTTGCCGCAGAAGCATCCGGAGATCAGTTATCCATTTCAGGTGTGCGGCGTAGATTACGCGAGTCCATTTTCTATAAGGGATAGAAAGGGTAGAGGGGCTAAAATAACTAAATGCTATTTGGCTTTATTTGTGTGTTTTTCAACCAAAGCAGACCATCTCGAATTGGTTTCCGACCTGACTACGAACTCTTTTATTTTATCCTTAAAACGTTTTATGAGCCGTAGGAGGAAACCAGTTCGGATATATTCGGATAATGGCACCAATTTTGTGGGTGCGAACGCTGAACTTAGGCAATTGTGTGACTTCTTTCGAAATAATGAAAATACCATTCACGATAGTTGTGCCAATGACAGTATCGAATGGCGGTTTATTCCGGTTAGTTCCCCTAATTTCGGCGGCCTTTGGGAAGCCGGCGTGAAATCTAGCGAGTCGCACCTTAAACGCGCTATAGGGAATGCAACTTTGACATTTGAGGAACTAAGCACTGTATTTGCGCAAATTGAGACGGTGTTAAATTCCCGACCTATTTCTCCACTAACCTGTGCCGCCGCGCGACCCGAACACATTGCATAGCAAAATGGCATCATTTTCTTCATTTAGTTTTAAAAAACCCGCCAATATATTAATCCGAAGCTTCAATCATATCGAGATAATATTGTGCGAGAGAACTGTTGGGAAGATATTAGAAAAACATTAAATAAAACAAATAAGTAAATTTTCAAATATTTATATTTAATCCGTTCCGTATGTTTAGACCCTTCGAGCGAGAAGCAATAAATATGTACTGCCACTCTCATTACAAATTACAACATTTCACTCAATTAAAGCGAGAAGTCCGTGCATCTATACATACTAAACGAATTATACTGTTAATACTACTTCCTTGGCAAGAAACTCTTCCACTTGGACTCAAGAAAAATGATGTTGTGTATGCATTCCGTAGCATTTGAAGCTACCGAATTTCCAAAACCATCTACCCATATCATGTTCTCTGTTGGCTGAGATGTCGTTTGATCATTTGCATAATAAGAAACACCGTTTCTCTCTAAATATGCATTCCGTAACATGTTATGTAGGCAACAAGCAGTCAAAATTAAGTCATCACAAATCTCCGGCACGATTGCAGTAGGTGTATGAAATATTCTAAATACTTTAGCTAAGATGGCAAACGAATTCTCAGTCACTCTTCTGGCTCTGCAAAATCTATAGTTGAAAATTGTTTTATCACGGTCTGCCCTCGCGTGATTTCTATAATACGTCTCCATCATATAGACATCAAAAGCAAATGCTTCATCGCCGACTAAAAAGTGTGGAGTGATAATATCTGACCCTAGTAGTTTTTCAGGTTTCGGAGCATTAAATTGACGAGCAATTTTTCCCCATATTTGACTTTTGAAAAATACCACTATCCCCTTCTTTACCGTAGGATCCTACGTCTACAGCGATAAATTTGTAGTTGGCATCCACGATAGCCAGTAAAACGAGGAAATAATATTCTTTATAATTAAAAATATTTCCTGGCGCCTTAATACGTACGTGCTTTCCGTCAATCGCCCCAAAACAATTCTGAAAATTCCGTCGATACCAGAAATCCGCTGCCACTTGTTTAAGTTGAGTTTCTGTAGGTAGTGGCAGAAATATAGTTGCTAAATAATTTCGCAAACTTGCAACCACTTGTTTTACAATTCTGCTTATATAACTCGCTGATATACGATAGGTGAACTCCAGAGACGCGTATGTTTCACCAGTAGATATAAACCTGAAACTAAACGTTAATTCATATTAATTGAAACGTTAATTATTATTAATTAATGTGCTAATTTTAACTAATATTGTTACAGGTGATGATTGCAAGAAAAGATGGAAGTACATAAGAGATTCTTACAATAGGTGCAAACGCAAAATTAAATTGCCTGAGAAACTTCGGTTTTAGTGGAGAATAAGTTGTTCAAACTTGAATTGCGACGCGTCACCCCCGCTTTAAAGTGAAGGCAATACTCAGGAAACAATTACAAACAGAGAAGCAATAAGCAGACCGGAAATAAGTAAACAAGCAAGTGAAGGCCAAACAAGTAGAGAAGGGACCAGTAGACAGGACTTGAATAAAGATGGGACAAGTGGAGAATCATCAGGCAATGCAGGTAGAGGTAGAGGGGCAATGGGAGGTACAAAACGTAAACAAAGTGATGCACAACAGTCACTATTAGAATTTTGGAAACAGAGGGACCAAAAGCGGCAGGAAGGAATTAAGGCCCTCAAACCGCAAGAAGCATACGTTGATGGCATAAAATTTTTTGCTTCCACATTGGATCTATTTTGGCAAAATTACCTCCAATGTTAATGTTGCAAGCGTAATCTAAGATGTTCAGTATTATGGCTGAGTACGAATTGGAAGCACTTTCATTACCAGACATACCTGTCAATACAGATTCTAATTACCCCATACCAATTTAACCTTTCACAAGTTCTGAAAGTTCAACCCTATACGTGGTTTTTGAACCGGCTGATTTAAGCGGAACGAGTATAAGAAAATGATAATGGTTTTCAAACTCTTGTTAGTGTAGCCTCACCTATTGGACCGGCTGATTTAAGTGTTACAGCTGAACGTGTGTCACAAAACTACATAAATGATAACAGTTTTGAAAACGATTCCGGAATTTGATAATTATTTTCGTAACTCAATGTAAGGAATGGTTTGTATTCGGCAGTGATTGATGTACCATTCTTTTTTGGCTTTATATATTGTTCTGTTAAACTAATAAAATGAAACTGATTTTGATTTAATCTACAATATTTCCTGAACTTTTCTTCCTTATAATTTAAATGCTGTTTTATTAGTATTTGAAAACAACCCTCATCTTCACGTGATCTGTAGATAGAGTCGATTTTCGCTCTTTTTCCGAAAGCAAGGTTACAAAAATGAGTGTATCATCGTCTTCTTCATCCTCCAATAACTGCTGTATAACTCTTTTTCTAGTTGCGGACAAGTTGTCCGACATAATTGTTCTGACCACTAGAGAACGACCGGGAAGACTGGCAGTCGGTCGCAGTCGTGGACATCGGAATGCTACAGGGTCGCAGGTCGCTCGGTCGGAATGC
Source organism: Pissodes strobi (assembly GCA_016904865.1). Classification (NCBI taxonomy): domain Eukaryota; kingdom Metazoa; phylum Arthropoda; class Insecta; order Coleoptera; family Curculionidae; genus Pissodes; species Pissodes strobi. Next base: position 34,620 of record JAEQML010052489.1, read on the forward strand.
TACCTTAAGCCATGGGTGGCCAAACTTTTTAGCAGACGGGCCAAATATGAAAAGTAAGATTTCTCGCAGGGCCACGCAATTTGCCTTTTAATTGAAAAGAAAACAATACCATATGACTATTTATTTTATTTTAAAGAAGCTTAAACATTACTAAGAATCAGAAAAAGAGGTTTTTTCTAGAGGGTCTAGCCATGACGCCGTAGTCTTGAAACATTCCAATATTTTCAAGGGGGCAGATGATTTAATTTCCACAGGATCTGAAAACGTAGGAGAAAAGGATATACCACTTATGCTGCTGGGAGACCCAGCATACCCTCTTTTGGATTGGTTAATAAAACCCTATACTGAAGTACCTACTCAGTTTACACGAAGAGTCATTCAACTATTATTTAAGTTATTCTAGAATTATAGTACAGAACGCGTTCGGAAGGCTTAAAGCAAGGGGAGGTGCCTCCTTAAAAAAATCAGCATAAAGTACTCATTGGTGCCAAAGGTGGTTTCAGCATATTGTGTCTTACATAACATAGTTGAAATCAATAGAGATATTTATACATCAGTGACTACAGGCTGTCGAGAGGGCAGATATTATTATATCACAGCCTAAGAATGCAATCAACAAGGAATCATTTAGTGATGTCAAAATTAGTAGAGATCACCTAAAGCAATATTTTGTTGATAATGACCCCTTACGCCAGGCTGTTATTAGGCTGTAAAAAACCAAGCAGCAAATACTGCTAGTTTTTATAGTCATGAACAAAGTGAAAGCCCAAAGTTTAATGTTTAATATTTTCTGTATTTCATTTTCAAGACATTTTTTTTCAATCTAATTTCTTAGGATTGCTTGAGGATTGCCAACCGTCCGATAGAGCGGTATTATCGCATTTTGTAAGGTGCCCGGCACCAAATCGCCAAAAATTTTTGGTTTTAGCAACTTTATTATTCAATAAGTTTTTAGATCTGTGCTTCATACAATAATTATTTTATCTTTATCTTAAATTGTCCCGGTATAGATGAAGTTTTATCTTTAAGATGTAAAAGGTAAGTGAATTCATAAAATAAATTGATGTCTATTTGAAGTCACGTTGCACCACTGCATACTGCACTTTAAAATTGCAGCAAGTTTTTTCATTTTTGTCATATTAAAAAAGTGTTATTTTCCTTTATTCTATAAAAAGTCTGCTAAATGCGCATTTGGATCTTAAATATTTCATTTGTACTTTTTTAAACAAATTGTCCTAGTGGAAATAATTAATTATTTTTGATTTAACCATTACATCCGGCACTGGCCCTTGCAGAAGTTGGTAACCCTACAATGCGTTGGTATTTAAGATTTTGAGTATAAACCCTAGTTGTGGTAATTCACATTCATTAATTTTGTCAACAAGTTTATTTCAATTTTGTAATGTTGGTGTAAATAAATGAAATTAAGAAATTGTCTTAAAAACCAGATCCTTTATTACTATTTAACAAGTTCTAAAACATTTAACAAACTTCCTACTATAAAAATTACAAATGGTTAAAAAGTTCACAAGTCATCAAAAACATCAAAAGTTATAGAATATTATTAACCATAACTGTTCAAAACTGAACATAATAATATTGAAAACTGAGTGATGAATATTCCCCTAAAAGCCACATCTTTTATGATTTATATTTAACAAAAGTTTCTAAAACATTTCAGAAACTCACTACTATAAGAATAACAAATGCTTAAGAACTTTGTAAGTCATGACAGAACATAAAAAGATATACGATATTATAAATATAACTGAATCATAATATACTATTCAAAATTCAAAAGTGACTGATAAATATTCCCCTAAAAACTACGTATTTTATGGAAACATTTTCCATAAACATGAGATCTCAGATGATGGCTTAATTCATTTTGTAATCAACATCAACACTTGTCTGCATCCTTATTATTTTCATCGTTAATTTGTTTTGAAGCACAATTAAATGGAGTATAAAAAAAGGATTTGGATATCGATTTGGAAATGAACAAGTCATTGTTTGATTTCCCATGTTGGCAAAGAATTTTGTCAAAATATTGTTAAGTATTTTTTCAGTACCCTATCTCTCTTCTGCTAATATTTTTTCTTCCTATTTTCTCTGCTCCTCAATTTTCTTTTTTAACATGTCTGCTTGATTTTCCATCATACTGTTTGCAGCCTCTTCCACCGCAACTTTCCAATCTTTTGTAAAACTGGTTAACGTTTTTTTGTAGCTCCCTTTTTTTCCTTAAGGCATATATTGATGTATTAGTATATATTAAAAAAATGCAAAATTGACTCACTTTCTTTATTTTTCTCTATGTTCCCCTTGGGCCTGCAATACATTCTGCAGAATCTATGTCACGAAGTCTCTTTTCAGAATGTCTGGTAGTTTGTGATCTTCTTTCCACTAACTCTTCATCTTCATTAGATCTACTCGCATGTAAGTCAGATACAATCAAAACAGGGCTATCGACAGCATTTGCAACATCGGACATAAATATTTCCATTTCCAAAAGGGAATAAAAGCTGCATTATCTCATAACACATGGAAGTCTTTAATTCTATAGATCTAAAATAAATTTCAAATACAGAAATCTTTCTTTAAATATTTAAAATTGAAATGTAGAGTACGTATGATGTACTAAATACACCTACAGAATCCAGTCATATTTTCGCAGTAACAAGTCTAACGTATTCATCGGATATTGAGAAAATGTTACAGTCAAGTAGTATATACTATAATAATTATTATTTACAATACCTAATATGTAATTATTTTTCGCAGTTAAGCTCGTCTCACTGCGTTTTATAGGCAAAGTTCGGATAAAGTACTCTCTAACTATTCTAGTATCAAACTCTTCAAGTATTTTCCTTGTCTTTAAGAATTAATTACATATTACATACATGTTGCATGTATAAGTATACTTTCAGCCCTTATAAAAACAAAAATTGCAATATTAATTTGTATGTTATTCAGTCAACTACTCACCTGCGGTACCTTCTTGAGAGAAGTCAGAAGTATCAAACCCTTCAATATTTATGGCTGGCCTTTGCCCCATGATTTCTTCCAGTTCTTCCCAAAACTCACTTTTAACTCTTCCTTGTCCACTTATTCCAGTTGTTCCTTTCGCTTTATAATAGCTTAATTTCAGCTGCTTCCACTTTGTACGAATTTGAGCAATTGTTTTTATAAAGCCTCTTTTTTTGCTCCTCAACAATTTGAAAAATGTTGGAGTATCTTATCTTTTTGAATCTAGAATGTTTAAAATATTTTTGTCCCTCATTATTGCCAGCATAAAATTGATTTCTATAGTGCTCCATAGTATCTTTTGTAACATGGTTTTCACTAAAATACGTTTGCTTTTCTTCCCGAAACCCGAAAATAAATACCGAAAATGAAAATATGGTGAAAACAATATGGCAACATTTCCTAAACTCATTTAGTAAACCTACCAATAGATGCGAACGGCAGCCAGTATTACAGTGAAGTGCTAGGTTCGTGGATCATCGGTACACTTTAATAAAGTTATTAGGCGCCACCTAGTTAATTGTGACTCAACTAGGAAAAATCTACAATGTTATTAAATGCTGAAAAGTGGTTTCACTCAATCTGTAGAAAATCTAAATTTGCCAAGACAGTTTTACAAAAAAGATAAATGGTATTACTTACAAATCATGAAGTAGGTATTTCCAATTTTTTACTCTACTCCAAATTTATACCAGTGTTAGTATATATACAGTCTATGCATCTCCAAAGCACTTCAAATCATAACCCGAGCTTTCCAAACATTGATACTCAACATCCACTCGATGACAAGTAATAAGGGCATAACACGCAAGTGGTGGTTTTAACCCAAAACACGCAAAAATAGATATCACAATTAAGGCAAGGCGATATACATGTGCCAGAGCGGTACCCGTGGAGAGGACCCTAAAAACAATTGTTTGTCTTAGCAAAAAAATAAATATCTAACATTGAAAAGATTACTCATAACGTAACTAGTTTTTCGTCTTACATATCTATAGGGCCTATTGCCTGATAATAGCCAGTCGAACAAAACAAATAGTGTCCATTCTAGAGACTTCTCTAAAATCAATAATCGTCAATTCCAAGGATCGGCTACATGAAAGCAGCAGCAATACATAGATTCTTCTAGAAAGTTTGGAAAATAAAATTAATTCCACTGAAGACTGCATGAAAATTTTGTGACTTACCATGTGGAGGGTAGGATTTCAATACCCCAAAACGGAGTTTTATCCACAATACCGAAAAAGAATTATTGCATTCGACGCACGTTTCGCTGACCATGTTAGCATTATCAGGAGATGATTAAAATTATGCTAACATGGTCAGCGAAACGCGCGTCGAGTGGAATAATTCTGTTTTGGTATTGTGGATAAAACTCCGTTTTGGTGCATATTGCCGAAGGTTTCAAACCCCAACATAGTAGAATTCCAATAACTCAACAAAAACGTTTATAGGTAGCTTCCATGATCCTGGTTAGAGTCGAAATACATAAACGCAACAAAAATATCATAAAATAATGACCCTAATTAGTGTATCCAGTCCATGAGGATGAGGCACCTCGAAAAGGCTCGACTCGTCAACTTGTGTTGTTCAGATTGCCTGTTTTATTTAATGTATCACTGCATATATTTGTTAGATTACCTTTATGTACATTAAGATCAATAAAGTGCACCATCTTTTCAGAAATTTTATTAATTCTATGTAAAAAATCCGCCAACTTATTATTATATTTAAAAACTTTTTATTCAGAGCATAATTATTTTTGACATAGGGAACGGAGAACATTATTATATTAGTATGATCACATTCACGTATTAAACTGAGAAAAATACTTTTAAATGTTGGATATTTTTCCGATAAAAAGTCATTTGTACCCCCAATCACTATATCCCTGGGTCCATAGTTTTTTGTTTTTCTTGCAGCACCTACAAGTACAGTATTCAAGCATCCACACGGTTTTAGAACGCTTTCCAAGAAAATAGATGAGAATTGTTGATTTAGGTAACTTCTCATACGACTTCCCAAACTGCGTGCCCTCTCATTACCCAAAATTAACATTTTAAGTTGTTTATGGTTATTTTCATTTCTTCTTATGTCTGAGTTATTGCTTTCCCTTACCTTGAATTCATGATCACTTGGATTAACCCCATGATTACTCCTTTGGTTGTAGTATAGCAGCCCCTCTTTAAGATTAAAAATCTCGTAATTCGCCTTTTTTAATTCCTGAACATAGCTATCTCTTTCTGCTGTCAAGACTTCAATACTGGTTAGCATTTCAGTTTTAAGTAAACTTAACAAGGATATCTTCTCTGTATAACTTTTAACAGAGGATTCTCCTTTGGCTGTTGAGCTAGTCAACAAATAAAAACTTTCAGACAAATAAAAATCACTCTGGAAAAATTTGAACTGATAACACTTGAAAAAGAAAAAGGTCTCTATTTTTTTCTTTTAAAATGTTCTCTAGACCTTCCAAAAACATCTTAGTACAATCCACCATGGTACTTTTCTGATTGTCCATAAAATCTCTAAATAATTTCCTATCCTCCTCCGTAATTATTCTACTTTTTTCAACTTCATTACTAGTTTCAGAAAAGGATCCTCTTTGCTTTTTTTCTCAGTTTTTTTATACCAGGTTCCTTTGAAGAACCTGCCCCATCAGCATCTGCCACTTGTTTCACATTATGCTTCTTTAAAGTACCTGTTAACGTTTCACTCGCCTCTGATTCAATATCATCAGAACAATCTGGCAAGTCAATGATTGATATGTCAGCCTCTATCACATTGTCAATAACTCCTGAGTTATCTTCATCTACAACTATGGACAAACAAAAATAGTGTAAACATTTACAGTTGTAACTTTTTATTATTACTCTAAAGTATTAATTTCATAGGTTTGTTGTTACTGAAACATAATTTCCACAAGTTGAACATTTAAAAATTATAATTATTACTTTATAAACATACTTGTGTAGGAGCTTGTGTATATTAAGATAACTCTCGGAAGAACTCACTAAACATTTACCACACCACAAGATAGATATTTAATGTCTACTTACCACGAATTTCACTTAGGCTTTCAAAGCCAGGTCCTTCCTGACTTAGTGAAAGGGGCCTCTGCCCCAAAAGGTCGTCCATTTCATCATAAAATTCAAACAGCATTGGGCTGTTGCCACTGATGTTATTATGCCTTCGGCATTTAAAATATTCAGCTGAAAAAAAAAACGAATTATAGTAATTGCCTGATCTTGTCCTCTATTAGAATATAATATTCCTTTGTAGTCGTGCTTTCACCTAACCTAAACATAGATCTACCTTTTAAATTCTTATATTTTATTATAAGTTAGTGTGCGTCCCTTATGAACCCTACTTCCTTCATTGGTCCCACTAGGGTCTTAAATATGTCAGAAACTCGCAGTCTCTTGCCATCCATAAGCCCTAGAACTTGTTTTTCTTTTATGAGACCAAGAAAACATCGGACCTCTGTTGCTACCACAGGTATCTTCACTTAGGTTTTGTACTTATTTTCAATTTTACAGATGGCAAATCCATTTTTTATAGTCCAAATTAAAATACAAGCCGTCAAAACGTACAAAAATAAAACAAACTCAAATCAAGGTTATGTTGTGGCTCTGCGTTTTTCGGTCATTGACAGGTCATTTAAAATCGCTTCTTTCAATCGCGGTGTCTATCGCTCGAAAATTTACTTCCATCCACTTGAACTCAATTCTCATCTCTTAACAAACAGGATTTACTTTAAATGCTTCATCCGACTGGAATTTCAATCGCGACCGTGTATATCGGTATTTTCAAGTGGATGGAACTGCATCCGATTGATTCAAGTGGATCGAAAGTCACGATCTACACGTAGTCATATACCGATACTGAAAAGTATTTCAATTATCTGCGAATGTCTAGTGATACATTTAAAGAGTAATTAAATGTCGTAGTCTTATACTGAAATCCGTCATTTCATGAAAAATCTAGTCACATCATGAAGCGTCGGCATGTTGTGTAAAAATATGAAGCTTTATAATCAGACAAGGCTTTTCATGAAAAATCCATAATATGGCGGCGTATTGTGTGTAACACAACCTGCCTAACTTTGAACGTTCCCGTTTCATGAAGTGCCTACGAAGACAACGCACATTATGTTTGAATGGCATATGTTAATTTGATATTTAAAGGTAGGATTATACGCATTTTAAGATCCTTAGCCGACTATATCAAAATCGGCCTCTCCTATTGGTCGATCCGCATGGCCCTCCGCTCGCTACGGGGGCTCAAGAAAAGGAAACTAACCAGGTGCTAACCCTATCTAACCCAAGACATACCCAAAATCAAGAAAAAAAGCTGTTTAGAACCATAATCAAAAAAATAAATAAATAAAAAAAAGCAACGGGGTTCGAACCCGTGTTTCCCAGGTGAGACCCAACGATTTAAACCTCTACACCATGAGAGCTCTTGCGAGAAATTGATTGCATCACGAAGACATATTGTTAAAGTTTTAATACATACCTTTTTTAATTGTTGCATATTGTATGCTCGCTTATTTGGGTACTGCCTATAGTATTCATTGTAGTGTCCACCAAATAACTCCTTTCCAGTATTTTATTCCATGCCTTCCACAAATAAAGATAAAATATTATCTAGCCGCTTTCCCCGCTTTAAATTCAGTCGGATCATGTTACGACGGCCGGAAGAATGTAGTGATTTCGGGAAACGCCTCGGCATATTGTGTAAATAAATGAGGCTACATAATCTGCCGAGGCGT
>MU190509.1:0-13559 GCA_016904865.1 Pissodes strobi
GTCTGATGCAAATAAAATCTAACTTGACATAAACTATCAACCTCTCTCCTTTCAGATGTTATCTGCGTTGAGGTTGGCGACCACCATGGCAAACTCTTTTTTATTTTGAACTTGATGGATCAGTGCAATACCATCCATGTTTGTCCAATATCTTATATTTCTCAGCCAGGACTTTTTCTTTCTTCCTATGCCTCGTTTACCTTCTATTTCATTCAAGTATTAATTGTAATTTTACATATTCCTCGTGTGGCATTAGATGTCCCAGGTAGGCTGTTTTTCTTATCTTCTTTATACTTGTTAACTGAGGGCTGGTATTCATTTCAGTTAGACCTTCTCCATTTGTTGTTCTGGTGATCCAGACTGTATGCAGCATTGGTCTATATATATTTTGAAGGCGTCTGGTTTCCGGAGTTCTTCTTGCTTCATCGTCCATGTCTCAGAGGCGTATAAGACCAAGACCCTACATAACTCTTTACTGTTCTTAGTCTCACCTTTAGTGACAGACCTATATTACATAGTATATTACTAACCCAAACTATGGTCTTAGTATTGAACGCATTCACCTGCAAATCCATTCTCAGCTTTCCTCCGTTAGAGTGCTTATCAGTGCCTGTACTTATTCTTCGGAATCTCCCATGACTACAGTGTCGTCTGCGTACCTTATGTTATTGATCACGATTCCGTTTATTTTTGCTACCTCTGATCGGTCATCTAACGATTGCTTGAGTATGTATTCCGAGTGTACATTAAATAGTAAGAGGGACAAAAGTCAACCCTGGCGAACACCCCTTCTCTCGTGAGGATTGTAAGGTTATTCTCTTTCTTAACAGTTGGTTCTTCCTTTGTTCTGTTGTCTCCGAAGGTAATGTGTCAAAATTAGTTTTTGATTCTCGGGGTCTAGTTCTATTCCTGTTTTCATTTTCCACGAGAGAAACATGTTTTGGTTTCCATAAACCAGCTGCCTTTTTGATTTTTTCGTGCAACTTTCCGTCCTTTTGTTGTGCTTGCAGCTCGTCGATTTCTTTAGATTATGCGCTCAGCCACTGTTGTTTTGCAGTTTTGATCTCTTCTTAGATATATTTGTTTATTCTCTTATAATCCCCTTCTTTGTTTTTTACTTCGCGTCTGGCATCCATCAGTTTCAATATAGCGTCGGTCATCCAGTGCTGCTTTCCTCTTCTTCTTGTTTCTTGTCCTTTCTCTAATAGAATATCTCTGAACCTCATCCATGTGTATTCGATGTTCTCTTCATTACGGCTATCGCTGTTTGTCGCTGGTGATGTGTTGAACTTTCTCTCGATATTCTTAAGTCTATCATTAATTATTGTTATATAGGCTATTTAGTATCTGATAACGGGGCCCACTCGATCTTGGGGTCACTTCCAAGTATATAACCGTCCCTTTGGGAGCTGTAACCATGTGTTACTGATGACTGGTTTATTTTCTTAGCAGAATTGTATAAATCTTGTGCCTCTGTCGTTTCTGATGCCTAATCCATAGGGACCTACGATGCAATCCACTGGATCGTCTCCCACTCTTACGTTTAGATCTCCCATGTATATATTTATATCGTCACTTTTCATATGCCTATTTACCCTTTCAATATCGGAGTAAAATTCCTCCAGTTCTTGTCTGCTGTGGGTAGTATAGATTTGAATTATGTTGATATCGAATGGCCGAATATTCACCTTGATCAGCATCACCCTCTCGCTGACCGGCAGGAAGCTTGTAACGTATTGGGCTGTCTCCTTTGTTATCATAATACAAACTCCGAGTTGTGCTGTGTCTTTTTCTGAGTAAAATACCCTGTTCTGATTTTCTGTTACAAAAGATCCGTCTCCTGCCCATCTGGTCTCAATCATTCCCACGATGCTTCATTTCATCCTCGCCATTTCCGCGTTTGCCAGTTCTCAGCAATCCTAATTTTCACTCCCTGACCATTTAAGTTCATGCAGGGACTGAGGGCCATGGATTGAGTTTTGTTTGCCATAATGATTTGCTTGGGACATTAATGCTATGATTTCCCATTTACCTTCCACATCCTATACCATCGACCCGTCTTCCGAGGTTCATCCACCTTTAAGGTATTGCTTGCTACCTTTGGGCAATAGGGTGCCACTTTTCTTTTTCATCCGCTCCTAACCTGGAGGACAGACGCTGTTGGAAGCCGCCTATTCTGAGTGAGACGCTGCGTGGGAATCTTCCCTGCTCCATTTAAAATTAGGCTTTATGTGGACTGTATTAGCACCTTATGAACATTCTAATATCATACATAACGCTAAGGCGGCTTTATCAAAAAGCTGTAACTGCTTTAACCAGCTAGGAGCCCTCGATGTTTTATGAGAGCTTTATGAATGTTATAATATCGTGAAAATAGCAAAAATGTTTTAAATATTGGCTGCAACAATCTCCTTTCTTGACAAGACTAAAATGTGCCTTGTATATTGTGTCGGATATAGTTAGATTGTTTGTCGTAAAATGTTTTCTTCAAATATGTTTTTCGCGCTCTTTGGGGTAATGGCGACCTAACCACCTTTAAGAGGCACAGGAGTTGTTGACCACAATAAAGTCATTACCTCTTGAATACCCATCTCAGCCTTTTTTGGGTCTGATGCAAACAAAATCTAACTTCACATGAACTACCAACTAACTCCATTAGATTAAATTTAATATTATTAATTTATCTATAAAATAATTTTGTTTGCCACAATATTCGATCACTAGATATGAAAGAAACTTATCAATTATATATTGTTTAATATATAAACAACTTAGCTCGCTAATAATGAATAGATCTCAAGCATAATCTCGACAAAGTTGTAAAGTTTCCCTACCCATAATAAACCGAGCTTTGCTCCTGGCACTTACTTATTCAAGTTTCTGCAAACTTTACAGCCATGGAATAATACTATCGTTATCATAACATAGGAGATAATACAGGTAGGGAGAATACATTAGAAAATGTTCTATTTTGCAGGTGCAAATCTCATATTTTATTTAAGGCCAATGATTTTCACATTCTTGATGAAGAAAGAAATTGGATGGTTTCTTGTGCACTTCTCGAAATCAAACTGTTTAGATGATGAGATTAGATGCCCGTTCAAATAATCTCCTGGAGACTATTGAGTATTGATTTGAAGCTCGTCTGATTTCAGTTCTCTCAGCGGGCGAGGGCTACAGGGGAGATGCGGGCATAATGACATAGGAGGGTATAATGAATTTTTACTTCCTAGAACATATCGGGTAGTAGTTTAAGGCCTAATTCAAGTCGGAATCACTGCACTGGCTGTAGTAGGGATTCGGTTGACTTCCATCTAACGAATTCATTATGTTTGTGGTCGTTAGATCTTGACCTCATATGAAAGTAAAACTTTAAAATATTATTTAACGGCCTATTATTCATTATTACTATAGTTTGGAGACTTTGCCTTGATCACACAATCAAACTCTAAACTCAATATCACATTTTTGAAAGTTGATTGCGATTTAAGTATATTTGAGAGAATATTTAAAAAATATATATTAAGACGGGCAAAACGACATAGCGCAATGGCGGATAAATCATTTAGCCCGCCTGTTTTGTTCAGTGATTTATAACACATTTTTTTGGATGGTTTATTCGTATAAAAGAAAGACGAATAGGAGGTGGTTATTATTGTACTTTATCCCATTGTTCTCTCAGCTAATCAAGCTCATAATGAACTGTTCATGTGATTATTTGTAATGACATTCAATCAGCTGTTCCGTAGGGACTAAGATAAATATTTAGCTGTTCTTAGCTGTAGGTTTATGCTTATAAAGGTATGCTTTTGTTAGGATCGGAATTGTTTACCTACATTGATCAATTCTTTAGTAATTGTAAGTGCTATTATTCGATAGTGTGTGAGGTTGATTCCTATCACTGCAAAGGCATGCTTTTGTTAGGGTTAAAATTGTTTACCTACACTGATTAGTTTTTTAGTAATTATAAGCATTATTATTCTGATAGTGTGTGAGGTTGATTTCTAGCACTGTCAGAAATTGGTATAGCACCATTAGAAGTAGATACTTGATTTTTATATATGTATATTTACGAATTTAAGTTGTTTTCAAGTTAAAATAACGTAGGATTAAAATATTTATATAAAGCTAAAGGCTTCTGTTTCATTTTCATATTCAGTCTAGAACTAGCTCTTTGGTAATTTATATTACAGTCTCTGCTTGTAGAATATCAACCAAGATCGGAACTACAGCAGCATTGGGTTACAGAACACCTGGGCGTATGGACCCATTTATCAACCCAAACTTTACAACCATGCCTATGAAAGAACCGTTATCTCTTTCTGAGCATCTATTTTCACCCAGTATTCAAGCACTTACGTGCTCCTCAAAAGAACCCTGGGGTACTCCACAATCTATTGGCTTGCAAGAAGACATCGACGTATCAATCATCACAAGCTGACTTCTGTTATCATGATACGTCTTAAAGCTATTCCAGAGGCACTCATCTGAATCCGTAGTCCTGCAATCATAGAAAATTATTGCTGTAGAGTGATGGTTGTTCAAGTTGGAGTATACATAAAAAAGAGGGAAAACATAGCATCAATTATGCATTTGTTACCTAAAAATCCAAATTGATGGGCAGTAAGTATGTTGTCTTTAGAGAGAAAAGAGATGCCTCTTTTAACCAATCTTTCAATGATCTTTGATAATGTGGGAAGGAGTGCAATTGGGCGATAGTTCGAAGCTAGGTCTTCATCTCCTCCTTTATGCAAAGGAATGATTACTGCCTCCTTAAGACAGTTTGGAAAAAACCCATTTTGGAATGACTTGTTAATTAAAGTAGTAAGATAGTTTAATGTGCATTCGGGCTGGTTTGAGAACATTTTCAGAGTAAGCTTATCAGTCCCAGATGAGGATTTATTTTTAATGTCTTTAATTGTACTGTGAAGCTCAGCTAATGCTTTTTCTTGGTCATAACATCTATGCAGCTGTGTTGTGACCCATATTAATGATGGTCAATATTCCGGATGGTTCTCTTGACTGCATTTCGTCCTTTTTCTCGATTGGAGGACATGTGAGCAGCTTGTGGAAGATTAGCATCTAATATGTTTTTAGTAATATTTTCTGTTAGTCAAATCTCTCGTATTCTCAATCTTCCTGTATGGAGCAGAATCCTGGACAATGAAAACATCAGACATACGAAGAATAGAGGCGTTTGAAATGTGGTGCTGGCGACGTAGGTTGCGGATTTCATGGACTGAGAAACGCACCAATGCATCTATATTAAAGGAACTGAAGGTCAAAGACAGATTGTCCACGATATGTCGCCGACGAATTCTAAAATACTTTGGATACACCACAAGACGAGAAGTCTCCTGATAGTAGAGGGAAAGGTGGAAGGTAAACGGCCGAGAGGCAGGTCACCTGTTAGATGGATAGATCAAGTAAAGAAAATCACAAATACATCACTACAAACCCTACTAACTGAAACAATGGACCGACAAACATGGAGAACTAGAGTAAATGGGTGTACCTGATTTCATGAGATCACGGTTTCTCAGGCATGAGAATACGACTAAGAAGAAGAAGAAGAATATCCACCCATCGACTTTGTGATCTGCCACGCTTGCTGTTTTCCTCAGGTTTTTCTTGTACAATAACCCTTTCCATATACTAAATTTCGATTGATGTGTCCGAAAAAGGTAAGAATTCGAACGTAGACAGTGCTAGACAAACGTTTTCATGGACGTATTTATTGTAAGACTGACGCATTTGTTCTATGTGCGGTCCAAGATATCCTCAGCATACATCTCCATGCTCACATCTCGAAAGCATCCAAATCCACCGTTGATCTTCTTCTTTAATGGTCCATGTTTCTGATGCATATAATACGACCAAAAAGACCAAGGTGCTCATTAGATTAATTTTTGTTTGGTTTTTGGTGTCCTGCTTCCTCCATATTTTATTAAACTGTGTTATTACTGATCTAGCAAGTTGAATACGCCGCCTTATTTCCCAATTGCAATCACCGGTATTTTCTATCAGGGCTCCAAGATAGGCGAAACTGTTGACAACTTACAATGCCCAATAGTCCGAGTTTCGGGATAGTTTTTGTGTTCCCTATCAATGATCACAATTTTGGTCTTATTGTAATGTATGTTTAGACGGTAAAGGCAATGATATCCTCAAGTCTTTTCAGGAGTCCCAGTATTTCTTTCTGGGAATAAGCGATCAAGGTGGTATCATCAGCAAACCTTAAGTTAGACAGCTTTGTGCTGGCAATGCTTACTTCTCCAGGACCACTCTTCCAGAACCTGTCTCATAATAAATTCACTGTTGATATTAAAAAGAAGCGGCGAGAGTACACAGTTCTGTCTCACGTCCTTACACGGGGCACATTCATCGGACAAGCATTTATCAACCCTTACTCGTGCAGAATTGTTATCATATAGTTGTCTTATAAGGTGGACAAGATGGTCTGGTACACCCATTGACAACAATATAAACTATAGACCAAAGCTTTTCCCATATTACGTTATCAAATGCTTTGCTGTAATCGACAAAACATAAATAAGCAGGAACACAGAATTATCTCAACTTTTCAATGACCTGTCTCATGTTCAGAATTTGCTCTCTAGTACCTCTACCTCTCACAAATCAGCTTGTTCAGGGGATATCTGCCAGAGGAGATAGTATTCCAAACGGCCTCGACGAATATACAAAAAAACTTTACTGGTACGAGATATCAAGGCCAGTAATCTATAGTTGTCACATTTATTAGTGTTGCCCTTTTTGTGAAGAGGGATAAATATTGATGTTCTCCAGTCATCCGGGCATACACCAGTTCTCCATATTCTCTGATAATGCTGCCAGACCTCAATCACCTGGTCCAGGTCAGTAACTAGATTACCATCGTTGTTTTTAACCGTCCAATGTCAACAGATGTGTGTAAGCATTTAGTTGATCAGAGTTAATGCTGTTTAACTCTGATAGGCCTAAGAGGAATGGATTTGAATACCATAGTAGATAAAGGTTTTTATAAATCTAAAAAAATCGGTATCAACATCATCAGGGAGGACAACCCAGTCACTTGTTAGACATAGGTGCTTCAAATTTAGAAAATTCTTGTCCGAAAAAACAACGGCATAACTTGCGTGAAGTATTTTTGCATTTGGATTTTACCGAATATTCTGTTAATACTGCCTCATGATCAGAGAAACCCGAGCATAGTCAACGAATTCTGGATCAAAAGATGAAAAGGCATAGTCTATAGAACTAGAACTAGTTTTAGTTATTCTAGTTGGTGAGTTACTACGATTATATCAAAAGAGTCGAAAATGGACCAAAGAGATTCTTGAGCTCACACAGGAAAAGTCAATATTAAGGTTGTCACACAAAATTAATTTGCGTTTTAAAGACAGGGGCTTAAGCAAGCTCAGTAATCTTTGGCTGAATATATACATATCAGGTGTCCTGTAAATACAAACAATATAGAGATCATAAGCATTATGATGGACGATGGAAAATTCAAATGATTTCTCAGACAATAAATTATCGAACTTTCGTTGTTAGTATGCACTATCATAGTACTTCCATGAGAAAAATTAGTTCTATTAAATCTAGTTACTGTAGTATAATTTTTGACAAACACAGGCTCGTCAACATTTAACCAATGTTCAGCTATGGCAATGATTTCTGAAAAATTAAGCTCTGGTATAAAAGAAATAATTGATCTGTTTTTTGTCTTAAGAACTGAATATTAATAAGAAAAACACTAAGCTTGCCATCATCCAATTTTTCAGAGGGTGCTTGATCCTCTGTGCGCGCCAACCTACCTAAAAATTCCCTCCTCTAACCGGAGAGCTAGTAGAAAAATAATTGCTATGTCTTTCCCTAACCTTCTGAAGGTGTTGAAGTCTCTCCGATGAAAAGACAGACCTGAAGGCAGAGATTCGCTTCAATCTCCGCTAAACCAATACAGTAGGCGCCGTGGAAGCGATAATACAACTTACGTAAGTAGTCCACGTTACTAGGAAGTTCCTCTGCTAGAGCTAATCTGATGCTAGTGTTGGTGTGCCCTACAAAACACACACTGGAGGGTTGGTCCTGGACATAGGCAAGGAATAGCCGAAGAGCCTTTAATATGGAGGGGTCTCTCAGTCTAGCCAGCATATAACGACCATTAGCCGCATTCGAATCTCGCGACAACCGCACTATAGGTGAAGTCATCGGGTCCATATCCAGCCCACCATCCTTCTTCGCACTTTTCTCCAGAACAACCTCCAAATTCCCCAGCGCAAGAGACTTACAGGCAGCCAAAGCTTCCCTGTCAGCCATAACCCCAATAGATCTCATCCCCCAGGTATATGTACAAATGTTGAGTCAGAGCGTGGTGGTAGGCTTCACTATTTGTTTCACTGTATTTATTGCTTTATTTACGGGTTGTGTACGATTTATGTCTTTGCCAAGTGCGTTTAATCTGCTTTTAATAAGGTTTATAAAAAAAGAAAGGATTTTATCTCTTAGCTGTAGAGTAGATATAGCGACATATATGAACATAATTAAATTTACTTAATTTTTTCGTTAAGCGTTAAGCTTTAAATTAGAAAGTAATATCTGTTTTTATACTCGCATCTCCCCTGAAAGGCTAAGTAAAATTAAGTTATCTTCCTAACATTTTTTTACTGTCAAATGTTTGCTGTAAAAATCTTAACTTGTAAGACGCTTTGTCATTTGAGCTGTGTAGTTTGGGTTTTTGATGCTTGATCTGTGAGTTTTTATTTTCTGTCCAAAAATGCATAATTAGCAGATATTTGAGATACTTTTGTATGTCCCCTTGAAGCTAGATATTTCAGAACTAAATCTTAGCCAATTATTAATTAAATCAGTGTCATTATTTATTTCTAACAATTGTCAAAACTTTTTAACATTTTACTTACACACAAAGTAGTTATTTTTTTATAGTCCTTTTTATATACATATCTTGCACATATTGCGATCCCTTTGAAAAACAGTGTACACCAAAATATCGATTACTCAAGGCATGACGAAGTCCCATCACACTTTATTATAATTTTATTTGCTTCCCTGTGTTTGGCGCAATCCCTCAGGCGTATCTTTCATACCGCAAACGTTTCACTTAGAACATAATATCCGGTGACAAACAGATAATTTTTATGAAATAATTGGTTTTCGGGGTCGAATTTCCTGTGTTAGCCGTGACTGGCAAAATTTCTTAAGGAATTTTCTACTTCATATTTTGAAGCTGCGTCATGTGTTTTTCGTAATTACATGATTTTGTATGGCAGGAGAAAATGATAAACTAAATATCCTAATAACAACTATAATAATTATCTAGAGATCTTCTTAAATGTTGAAAGCGCGTACATTATCAATTCAACAGTCTTTTCGAAGAGTGGTTGAAAGAATGTAAATATAAATAGCTAAGTAATTAAATAAATGTTAATAAAATTGGAAGTGAGTAGAAATTTATTTGGATAAATAGCGAAAAAAAATAATTCGGTTGTGTCAAAGTGTGCTAATGATATTTCTCGACAGTGTAGTTACCTTGAAGAAGTTTTATGAGAAATGCAACTCGCCTCATTTGGGAAGAAAGCTAAGGCCAACTATAACGGCTTAATGGATTCAATTAGGGATGAAGGTCATTTGGGTGGAAATAAAATTGCGAAACAGCTTTGAGGGAAAAATGGCCAATAATACAATAATCCTAAAATAAAACTTTTGAATTGCTACTCAACTTCCACTGCAAATAAATCCAAACTAATTAGTAGCCTATAAAAAAATCTGTTTTTTTTTCTTTAAATTATCTCACTTCGTTAACGAATAAGGCATGTTCGTTACTCGTAGAATTTTTCTGTGCACATAGATAATGATTTTGGTGCTATATATTTGGCCATTTGCATTTGTAAAAGACCGCTTCGGGCCGGATCCCAGCATAAAAATTGGCAATAATCCAATTTATTAATCCTAATGAAGGTAAAATATCTATAGCAAATCTGCCTGCTTTCTCAATAGTAAATATTTACTCATTTTCATATATAAATTTTTGAAAATGAAGGCAGATTTGCTTTCGAAACGTAAAGTCTTTTGATGGTAATTTAGCTTCATTACTATCAATAAATTGGAATAGCCTCAATTTATACTCAAGTACATGTATTATTACTGATTCACTATATTCACAATATTTACTATCGAGAGATGAATTCGCCCAAAGAATAAAACACATATTTAATTTTCGTTGCGGAGTTATGTCTAGAGAGGTCCATTGGTTTATTGGTTAAGATCACCCAGAATTCATTCGATTCTGGTATTGTCCATATTGAAACAAATAAACGTGGTGGATCAGTTAACTGTCCTATGGTATCGGTATCTGCTTCTTCTTCTTCAAGTGCCTATTCGTTTCGAATATTGGCGACCAACCTGGTTATGATGACTGCTGCTTTAAACCGTTCTGTGGTTGTATTTGAACACTATGCCCTTAGGTTAGTTTGGGTTAGACCCTCTATACTATCTGCAAATATGACGGTATCATCTGCATAGCAGATATTATTTAGTCGTTCACCGTTTACAAGAATTCCAATCTCATCGGTTTCCAGAGCTTCTCTAAATATCTCTTCTGAATAAAGATTAAATATCACAGGTGAGATGATACACCCTTGTCGTACGCTCCGCAGAATGTTAACTGCCTCTGTCTCCAGCGTTGATTTTTATGGTGGCTGTCTGGTTCCAGTACAAGTTTTCTAGAATTCTGAGATCTTTATCATCCATTTCGGTGCCTTTCAGTACTTGTACCACCTTCTTGTGTTGGATTTTGTCAAACGCATCTTGGTAGTCTACAAAGCAGGTATTAATGTCGCAATTCATGTCTCTACACCGTTGGAATAATAGTCGTATACTGAACAGTGCTAACCCAAATTGTGTGTCTGCCACTCCCTCTTCGCATATCTTGTATATTCTGCGATGGATATCCTTAAGGAAAAGCTCATTAAGCCAATGGTTCTATTTTCTCCGCATTTTTTTGCCCCTTGTTTCTTTGGCAGCAATATAAAGTCAGAAATGAGCCATTCCTTCGGGATATTGCCGGTGTCATAGATATTGCTAAATATTTTACAGATCATTTTTATTGATTCTTCATCCAAAAGCTTAAGGAACTCTGTCTGTATCCTGTCCGGTCCTTGAGCTTTGCCTTCTCTCAACGATTCTATGGCTGCTTCTATCTCACTTGTTAGTATTGGTGGCCCAGTTTCTGCTAATAAGGAAGAGGGATCTCCTCTCTCGTCGAAGAACACATTCTCTATGTATATTTTCCAAGTGTCTTTAATACTTCCATGGTCCACAATAATCCGTTGTCATTGACGAGTTTCCCTACTGTTGCTTTTTTATATTTGCCAGTTATTTCTCTCACTCTTTTATGTACATTGAAGTCATCAAATATCTGTAGCAGTGTTTTTATTTCATGGCATTTTTCTTCCATTTCTTTCTGCTTGGCTTATCTGATCTTTCTTTGTATTTCACGGTGTATCTCCCTGTATGCGGTTATGTTATTCTGGTGTTTTCTCCTCTCTTTCATCATCTGTAGTATTTCCTCTGTCATCCACGTCTTGTTTTATCTTCCATCATTCTTCAGAGATTTGTCTTTGATCTCCTTTTTCCTCGATTTCTCTACAATTTTCATTCAGGACTTTACTTATTTTGTCCTTCAGTATTCAGTCTTTCAATTTTCTGATATCCTGTTTCTTAGGAATTTTTCGTTGTATTTTCTTATACCTGGTTTTGTATTCTCCCACTAGAGGGATATGATCAGACTGAATGTCAACGCCTGGATAGGTTTTCACACTTGTGAAGCTATTTCAATATCTAGCATTTACTAGGATATAATCTATGATGACGTCTTTATCATTATCTCTAGGCGACTTCCACGTATACAGGCGCCTAGGTGGGAGTTTGAAAAAGGTGTTCAGAACAATTAAGTTATGTTCCGTCGCAAACATACTCAGAGTTTCTCTCTCCGAGCCCGTGTGGTCCAACATGATGTTCTTCTCTTCCTTTACCTATTTTTGCGTTGCTGATATTTAAAAATTAATTAAATTAATTAAAGTTCAATCTTTCGTGTATTAATCACACAAATAGGTGGTTTGCTGCTTTGAAAATTTTTTTCATTAAATTGTGTATATTATCGAAGAAAATCACAAAGCAATCACATTGATTTTGGATATTTTCCTCATTTTATTCTATTCTATGTGACATGTTAAATGAGAAAATAAGCATCTTATTTCTATATTTCAGCAATAGTGTAACGACAGAAAATGAAATGAATATTTGGTTGCTAATTACAGTTGAATTTCATCTAACATTTACAGGATAAAATCCAGCGATTTACATCCTCATTTCGTTGTAGTTATTTAACCAGCCGTTTCGAAAATATGCCTTTACTTTAGTGTCCTTCGGAAAGGGCAAGGGAGGTCACAAATATGCTTGCCTTAAATTAAACTAAATATTTAGCAGCTTTTAGTGGGCTTCAGGAGCATGAATCTTTATCTTGTTTTGACAATATGCTTACCAAAAATGATAAACTTCGTTTACTTAAATAGTCCTACAATTCCTTTACTTTATAAAATACATACCTAATATAAGTATAGTGGATTTTATATCTATTTCTTGGAGCAATTGGACCTTGTTTGTTGACTAAATCCCTAGACGGTGTGTCCTTACTATTCTTTGGTTATATTAGCTTTCAGTATCCATTTAGTAATTCAAGCTTTCTCCATATAGTTTTATTGAGTTTTTCATATCATCACTGCAGACCCTCAAAAAATCGCGATAATACAATACAAGAATAACTGTGGATTTCACTGTTCAATAGAGCAGTAATTACTCTATAAATCCTGACATTATCAAGTTCTTGTAGCGTGTTTTGAATTTTCTATAGGCGCTCAAAGTTGAGCTAAAAATTGCAAAAAAACGGTACTAATTTTTTTTTAAATTCTTATTTCGAAAACTAACCTTTTCTGTTGAAATCGGTGTTCATTTTCGATTTAATCGGGTTCCACAGTATAGGCATCGAATCAGAAAATACAATTTTTCCGGAAAATAAAAAAAAAACGATTTGTCGATATAAAATTCTTCCTTCCAAAAAAAATTTAAAAATTTTAAAATCAAAGAAAATGTGTCTAGTAACTGACTTGCCAGCGTAGACGACGAAAAAAATATCAGTTTTTCTCTAATCGATCTGTATTTCCAGTTTTTCACTAAACTTTCGCGAAAAAAATATTTAAAATCACACATCCTCAAACAATCGTGATTCAAAAATGTAACAAAATACGAGGAAAAGATGCGGTTTTCACTGTTCAATAGAGCAGAAATGCCCCTATAAATCCTGGCATTATCAAGTTCTTGTAGGGTATTTTGTATCTTCTACAGGCGCTCAGAGTTGAGATAAAAATTGTCAAAACCAGTACCAATTAAAAAAAATTATATTTCGAAAGCTAACCGTTTCTATAGAAAACGGTAATCATTTTCGGATTCAGCGGGTTCGACAGTAGAAGTATCGGATCAGA
>MU190509.1:23559-42411 GCA_016904865.1 Pissodes strobi
TATATAAGAGGAAAAGACGTTTGTTAACATTCTAATTATACCAGAGACTATAATAGAAGGTGAGAAATATTAGTGCCAATCAATCGGATCAATGACAATAATAGTCGTGCCGTCGACCAAAATTCATCCTGTCCTTGCTTTCGTTATGGGATTAATATTACCCAATAAAAGCGCTAAACGTGGTGATTGTCGGCAGGCCGCATAATCTTTGGTAAATTTAAATGAGTGTGGAATAAAGTCGCGCAGCTTTACTGAAAGTATACTGATTGTAAACGAACTATCATGAAATATTATCTTTAAAAAATAGGAATCTCGTTGCTTTGGTCCAGTCATAGCTAGCCCAAGATTACCGGACCATCATAGAAAATGAAATGAAAAAAAACGTACTAGCGAGATTTGAGTTCAGGTCCTAACGGCTGCAATTTTAGTATTGGATAACCAATGCTGTCGACCATTAAACCGGTTAAACTAGTTGACAAACCATGAATTAGCTAACGGCTGGACGAACTTTCGCGTTAAACATGACATCTCAAAGCTAATGCATGCCGGCAATCGGCAAATAAAAATCTGCCGGTCTCAATCATGAATAATATACTATTTACAATTTAAGAGTGTATGTTAGTTTGCCTATTAGTAAGCAAAATAATATTATTTTACACCAATTACGAGGATAGTTTCAAACAAAAGAGTGGACTAATAATATTGGGTAACATTTTTGGGCAGCTAGGTCGGCATGGTACAGAGCAGTCAGTGATAGGATTATATTGGTCAGATTTAACGCCCATCCAGTGAATTGAATTATTGTACAAGTGTAATTTTGAGGTAGAAGAATGCTATTCACAATTAGAACAACTATTAGAGACTCTACCAAATCGAGAATTCACGACGATAATAGGAGACTATAATGCCAAAGTTGGGAGGGGACTTGGAGATTAACATCTACGCAAAGTGATCGGCAAATATGGTTTGAAAGAAAGAAATACCAGAGGAGAACGACTGCTGCAATTCTGCACTGAGAACAGTTTTTTTTTTCATTACGAACACAGGATATGAACATCATGCAAGGCGACTATACACGTGGACGTCACATGGAGGCCTATATAAAAATCAGATAGACTGCATCTTAATAAAATCCAGGTGGAGGACCTCAGTAAGGAATACCAAGATGTATCCGGGAAAAGATTGCCATAGTGATCACCACTAGTTCTGCAAGTTTCTTGCAGCTCCGCATAAAATTAAGCAGATCGCAGCCTACCAAAACCTTCAGAAACTTGTGGTGCCTTAAACATAATGAAAATTTCAAGACAAGGGCAAAGGTAGAAATCTCCAAATTAAATCCACACATGCAATTAGACAATGACTCCAACTCATTGTGGAACAAAACAAAAACGGTACTGCTAGAACTGGCATTACAAACTGAAGTCACAGCGAAACAAAAGAGAAAAGCATGGATTGCAGCGGAAACCTGGAAGAAAATTGAATCGCGGAAACAACTCAAGGCCGCGGGCCTACACAAGGAAGAGGAGAGAGAGCAGTATAACAGACTCAACCAAGATATCAAACGCCACTGTAGAAGCGACAAAAACAAGTACTTAAACGATATATGCGCAGAAGTCGAGCATCACGCACACAAGAATGAGTCAAAGGACCTGTTTAATAAAGTCAACCAAATTACACGTACGTTCAACTCAAAGTCCTGGGCAATAAGACCGGAAGATGGTAAACTAATAGCAGGCAGAGCACAGGCAAAGGAGCGATGGAAAAACTATTGCGAGAAATTAATGGAAGACACTGGAAACTCAGAAAGTCACACGCAAATTATAACATACAACGAAAAAGAACCTCCCTTACTGAGAGAAGAAGTGCTGGTAGCAGTTAGCAAGTTGAAAACCAACAAGTCGCCTGGAGAGGACGGCGTGGTTGCTGAAATGCTGACTACATTTGAGGATACAGGAGTTGAACTACTTCATAGGATCTGTCAAATGATATGGGATACCGACACTTGGCCTGATGATTGGACGAAGTCAGTATATGTGCCAATATACAAGAAAGGACCAAAAGATATATGCGACAACTATAGAATCATAGCTCTTATTTCACACGCTACCAAGGTCATGTTAAAGATAATATCGGAACGCATAAAGCCTTACCTTTTACCACAATGACCGCCAGAATAAGCCGAAACCAGAGAATAGATACTAAACCACCGACAAATAATCGAAAAATCGAGGGAATTTAATGTGCCTACGTATTTATGCTTCATAGATTACTCTAAAGCATTTGACTGTATACGATGGCAAAATGTATGGGCGATCTTGACTGAAATGGGCGCACCTCACCACTTAATATCGCAAATACAAAATTTATACGACAACAACACAGCATACGTTAGAGTAGAGGGAGATCTGACCAATCCATTCAGAATGAGTAAAGGAGTCAGGCAGGGTTGTATACTAATCCCACTACTCTTTAACATCTATGGCGAGTGGATCATGAGGAAAGCGCTTGATGACTGGCAAGGAGGAATTACCTTCGACGACATCAAGATCTGTAATTTGCACTACGGCGATGATACGACTCTAATCGCTGCATCGGAAGAAGGATTGATCAATCTTATACGAAGAGCAGAATAAACAAGCAACGAAGTAGGCCTGCAGATAAACAAAAAGAAAACCAAAATAATGATAATCGATCGTCAAAATAATAACAGACCTGAAGTAAAATGGATAAACAACATCGATACAGTTGACGCTTTCATATATGTTGGTACCACAATCTCGAGCACGAGCGGAACCAGCGAAGAGATAAAGAGGAGAAGCGCAATTGCGAAAGAATCCATGACCAAACTAACCAAAGTACGGAAAAGTCATCACGTATCCCTTAATACCAAAATGAGATTGGTCAGGAGCTTGGTGTTTTCATTCTTGCTATATGGATCAGAATGCTGGACTTTAAAAAGGACTGATAAGCGGAAGATAGTTGCCTTCGAAATGTTTAGCTGGCGCAGAATGCTGAGAGTGTCCTAGACGGAGAAAACAACCAACCAATCCATTCTGGAGCAACTCAGAGTTAAGAAGAGATTGAGCATTGTGGTAGCGGAGAAAATAGCTAAATTCATTGGTCATGTGGTTAGAAGAAATGGTCTAAAGAGACTCAGTTTGGAAGGCAAAAGATCAAGCTACAAGATGGATCTTATAATCGGTCTTATAACCGCTCTAACCGGCAAAAGCTTCACCCAAACATTCAAGATGGCAGCGGATAGACAGGAGTGGAAATTCATCACAGAAAACAATACATGAATTCATGATGCTCGAAACCGAGCAAACGACTAAGAAGAAGAGGTCGGCAATACCAGCCCTGTCGATCCTGACGAACCGCCACTGCCTTATAATATTGAAAGACAGTTTTTTAGTCTAAAGCATCCCTGCCGCTGAGTTTTCACAAAACCATAATTAAAAATCCGAAAACTGTCTTCAATTAGGTTAGCATTACATTCCCTCCTGCTATAGCGTGATTGGTCGCTACTTGACTATTCTTAGGATGAACTCCAAAAGGTCCTCTTTCAACGAACTTTAAAAAAAGAACCAAACAAAACCTTAAAAAAGTAAAAGGGAAATGTTGTCTCACCGACATAAATGAAACCCATGTCAACCGCATCACAAACACAGTATATGACCACTGAACTACCAGAGATGTTGAAAACATACAAGTATATTTATATTTTTTCCAGACTTTTTCTCTATCTTACCAAAAAGGTATTTGCCCATCTTCTTCGAAAGTAGCTCGTGTGCAACGTATTCCAAAAAAGACAAGAAAATCACGCCCGCAAACTATCGCCCAATTGCATTGCTTCTAGTAATCTCCAAAGTCATGGAGCATGTAGTCAATCAGCAACTATTCAAGTACCTTGAGACTAATAGATTAGTTAGCGATAAACAATAGGGTTTTGGCAAAGAGAGCTCGTTGAGAGATCTATTGGCCTATGTCACTCATATATGGAGTAGGTCAATTGAGATCTTCGGAAAATCTCGAGTGATTGCGTTGGATATTTCTGAGGCATTCGGCAGAATTTCACATGATGGATTGCTCAATAAACTGCCAGCCTCTCTCTGAAGCTGGCATGCCCGTTTCCTTAGGAACCGATGCAGTTGATGGACATATCTGAGACGAAATACATTCGCAATTCTTTCACCAACTCTGTTCCTCATCTATATTAATGACCTGCTGACCGAAACCAAAAATCATGTTTACATTGTAACAGTCCAATTTGGCCAGTGTAAAATATTTTTAAATTTCATCCTATATGCTGCATTTAGCCAAAAATGCTGTATCTTGCTGTAAGAATTATTGAAAAGAGGTCAATTCTCTTCGGTTAATTAATTCTAAATTTATTAATTTGATTTGCAATCAATAAGCTTAAGGTTGCCGCATTTATTAATGTGTGTGAATTAATTTTATTCTAAATATAGGTTAAAAATTGCATTAGATTTTATAACACTGTTGTGGCCTTGAGCAGATATTTTGATCATCCTGTTCTCCTATGTAGCCCTCAGGCACACATATTTATTTTAGTTGATAAGCGAACCACAAATCGCTTAGGTTTGATCAAATTACTAATATAGGATATTATGTTATTAGTATAACTTGGCTTAATTTATATAACATTACCGTAGAACAGCCAGCAAACCGTTCTATATTTTTAAGAGTTGGGTTAATAAAGCCAACTGTAAAGTCTCATTAGATCTGTCAGATTCAAATTTTATTTTCGGTTTGAATATTTCATAACATCTTGGGACCCCAGGATTTGCTTTATTTCGATCTCCGGCTGATATTTCATAACTTTCTGGTACCGCTGCCTGGCTGGGAATCTCATATTTATCTTTCCACGCGGCCTACTGCAATACTAGCAATATTCGGTTCGTATAACAAGACGGAAAATAGGTAGCACCGGAGCAGTCTGAGTTTTAGTTTTAAATTCAAATTATGTGTTTTGAATAATTTGGACATTTGGTTGAACGCTGTTCTTGCTTTTTCAATTCTTGTTTTTATTTCTTGGGAATGGTCCCATTGTTCATTTAGTACTGTGCCAAGATATGTGTATGTTGACACTCGCTCTATCGCTTTCTCATTGATGGTAAACTGTACTTCTCCAATTTTTTCTTTACTAATTACCATGACTTTTGTTTTACTGGTGTTGACTTCTAGGCCATATTTCTTACTTACTTCAACTACTCTGTCCAATAGAAGCTGCAGTCCCCGTGGTGAGTCCGGTTTGTGTTTTACACGACCGATTTATCGGGATTTGAATGCTGCATTAGAGGCTTTCCGAGTTCGTCGTACAAGACCGAGACCGTCGATTCTCCAGCAATCCTCACACATAGGCGAGGGTCCTAGCTCCGGGCCAATGCTATCTCCGGGCTAATCCTATCTTCGGGCTACAGCACAATCAATTTTATATCCGGGCCAATTTTATCACCAAGTCCTCTGCTAGTGCCACAGCAGTACCTACAGGTGCCCGGCGCCTTCACCAGAGGTACTTCCTACCTCCCCTATTGAGCTCGACGACAGGAACTAACAGGGTATCGTACAGAAGCTATTTATTCATTTATTTTTCTGGCCGATTGTTAATATTTAAATATGAATCTAGTCTTGACAGCCAAGCTTTAAGAAAGATTATTTTAACTTATTCATTTACTTTTCTGGCCGATTGATATAATCGCTCTTAATTTTCTTTTTTTAAATATAAATCAAGCATTGACAACCGAGCTTTAAGATAGTTTTCAATAATTTTATTCTTTTTATTCATTCATCGTGTCAATTGATATAATTATTGTGGCCGTTTATCACTACATATTATTACCACTTCATTTATAATTGATGCATCTGCTAGCGCACTCATACATATACAGGGTGTTTCGGGAGGAAAGGGAAATATTTTAAGGAAGTGTTCTGGAGGTCAAATTAAGAAAAAAAAGTCATATAATCATGGGTCCGGAAATGTTTTCTTTCCCAGATACAGGGTGTCAAGAAAAAAATGAAAATCAATTTTTCTTAATTTAAGTTAAAGATTGAGTTTCTTCGTTTGATCTAGAACATCGCTTTAGAAGGACTTCTTCGTCTGCGACATTACATCGTCGTGGAACTCACTCCTAGGACATCGTTTTTTCCAAATTACAACCTACAGCTTTTCCAGAACAGTGTCAATCAACATCTTCGCACACACACCGCTCGTCGAGTGCCATATGATCTTCTTTTAGTGTGCGTGTGTCATTGCCTATAACTCTCCGCGTGGTGCTCCGCTCGCTTCACTCGTTGCGGGGTCGCATCCAACAAAATCTAACCCAAGGCATGCCAATCCTCAAAGAAAAAAAACTTTAAAAACGCGAATTAACCATAACTAATGCAAGAAGCTAAATCCGACTTGATCGCGCTAGCGTTGAAGGAAACTAACTTATTGGGTTTGTTGTATTATTGTTCATGGCAAACGAATATTGCATTATTAGGTCACACCTCTAGAAAACCATAATTTGGACTACTTAAGACACCTGG
The DNA here is from genome assembly GCA_016904865.1 of Pissodes strobi. Lineage (NCBI taxonomy): Eukaryota > Metazoa > Arthropoda > Insecta > Coleoptera > Curculionidae > Pissodes > Pissodes strobi. Next base: position 30,109 of record MU190509.1, read on the forward strand.
CTAGCTAGAATAATCCATGGAAGCGTTTCAAGAATTCTTTATTTTAAACTGACGGGGTCAACCTGACCCGAACATACACACCGAAGATTAAAGTATATAGTTTGTAATTCTAATTTGTATTCTTACTCATCAAATTTAGATCTCGTCATGCAATTTTAAGGGGTCAAATACCAAATCAAACCAAATATTATTTCTTTCGTTCGGAATAGGGTGCATGAACACGAAGGCGGCATTTATTTGATTTTTCACATAAAAAAGAATAAATTTAATAAATGTAGACATCCTACCGCGTCTAAAATTCCGCAGATAATCGAAAGGGGACCTTCCTACCGCATTCACAATATAGGCAAAACGTCATTCGCCACGAATAGCGCAATTCAAGACTTTAAAAATGGTCGCTCGTTCCGAAATCGAATTTCATTGAGGACTTACTCGAAGAGGCGAGATATTTAAGAGCTATCAAAGTTGGCCATATTAACTAGAAGTGATTTCCTTCGGGATTGAATTAATTTTGGCGATCGTAAATTCTCGTTAGTGCCGTTACCGATGGAACGGAAGGTTGTAAAAATTTTAATATTAAAACACTGTTGAAACGATTGCCAAGAAATTTTACATGGGCTTCAAGTTTCCAAAAATATCTTATTTTAGTACCGGAATATATTACTAGCGTGAATATAAGTTTTTCAGAAATATATTTAATAGATTTGAAAAATATCACCTATTGATGAAGAATAGTGTAATGGGCAATTTCATAATTGCTAATTAATTCGTCTATGCGTAGGCATTGTTTATAATTTTTGTAATTTTTATCACTTCTTCGCAACATTTTTCAAAATTTAGTGAAGAATAGTATTTTATTTATTTATTATTAATCAATGGTCAAAGCCCAATTTACATAGAAATCTTAGGTTCAATGGTGATAATTAAGTTAAATATAATAGTGAAATATAAAAATAGATTTTGAGGTAAAAACGCTATAATACAATAAAGTAATTATCAGGCGACAAAAGATTGCTAAACCATGTTGCATGTTGCTTTAATGTAAATATGTGTATTCTTAATAAGTTATAGAACCTATGCCTTGATATTGGTGAATGGAAACCATAATTTGTTCTATGAAAAGGCACATGAAAATTAGCATGGGATCGTGTGTATCTTGCTGGCACGGTTAGACCCACCCTTGCAAGATGATAGGGGCAGCCAAATTGTAGTTCAACAAATCATAGAGAACCTTAATATCTGTCTTAGCTCTTCGTTCCTCCAAAGTATCAATTCTAAGTATGTCCTCTAGAAAAGAGTATGTTAAGTTGGGGTCAAAGTTAAATTTGTAAATATTACAAATTAACACAGATAAGGCAATTAAATCGTTAATTCAGACAAAAAAACTGTAGCAATAATTACCCCGATCGTGTGTGAGGGTTGCTAGAAAGTCGACGATCTCGGTCTTATACGACGAACTTGGAAAGCCTCTAGAAATAAGGGAAAAGACCAGAAAAAATGCTTATCTAGTGCAGCAGTCAGATCCCGATAAATCGGTCATGTCAAAACACAAAGAGAAACCACAATATATCCCCAAAGAGTGGGTAGAATTAAATCAAAATAATAAATGTTGAGTCTCTATGACTGCACTAACTGCAAACCTTCTTCTCGCCTTGCAAGGTATTCCTAGAAGAACTCTTTATTTGTTTCCGTCAATTTGTCTTTCTCCTTTTACGAGATTAAAAAAACTACGTCAGATCAAGAAGTAGTAATGGGCTGAAACATGCCAAGTGATTCGATACAAGGAATAATTTTAAGATAATAAACGACTTAGTTCTCGTTTATTATGATGGTAAAACGACGGCGGGAGCCACAATTAACGCGCTGAAATTAAATGGTTCAAGAAATACTACAGAATATTCCCCAACAAAACGATAAACTTTTAAAAATTTAAATCGACAGCTGCAATTATGAGAAATAGCCCATTCCTAATACTCGAAACCAACAAGCGAATGTTAGAAAAAGTGCAGCATGCCGGGTGGAAAGATAAATATAAAGCACAGGTCCCAAAACGATCTCAGAAATGATCGGCCGGTGATTGGAATCCAGCAACCAGGGGTTCCAAAAAGTTAAAATACACTCAAACCGAAAATACAATATGAATTTGACGAGTATAATCAAGCGTAAAAGCGGGTTTTATTAACAAAATTCTTAAAAATATAAATCGGTTCGCTGGCCGTTCTAAGGTAATGTAATATAAATCACGCAAAGCAATTCTAATAACAATAATATCCTATTGTAGTGATTGAATCAAACCTAAACAATCTGTGCTTCGCCTATCAACTAAAATAAATATAATCACAAACAACAGGCAGGGAAACTTTTGGAGCCGGGTTATTATCATTATATTTGTTATTATTGTGAGTTTTGGTGAGTCTGTAATAAATATAAGAGTAAAATTATGACATGAAAGATAAAGGCAACATGTAATTTAATTTAATGTAGGAATAGCCAGGGGGTCGCGCTTGCCTTGGCCAAAAGTCAGCATCCATGGGGTGCTCTTATCCCAAATGTTAAATTTACAATACTTTGTTTTAGCAGAACAGTTGCCAAGAAACTATAAACGAAAGGCTTATTCAAAAGAACAATTGAAAACTGTTGTTAATGATGTTGCAATGGGAAAAGTGGGTCTTAATAAGGTCAGAAATTTGTATAAAATCCCGAGAAGTACTTTAAAAAAATTACATCAAAGGCAAGACGTGCCGCTAATGGTTTCGAAGAAGAACTCGGTCTACTGAGTTATTCTTATAGGAAATTGTAAGGACGTATGCCCAGATATATCTGATTTCGCACCGAATCGGTTTGATCGTTGATGCTTACTGTTGTTTAGGTTTTTGGTTTACTATATTTTAGCTGCAAACAAATTGCCCTGCAAATTCAAGCAATAAACAGGAAATAAACAAATAAGCCCATCTGCTTCTGGAAACTTCACAGACGCCTCCAATGTCTTTTAGTTTGAAGTCCTTGTTGTTTGATTATATTTTATTATTATTTCTTATATAATATTATTTCAATTTTTATCATCTCTAAATGCAATCTAAATTTTCTGTAATTCTACGTAAAAGGCACGACATTTGACAACGCTGTCTGGAATCTAATATGGCAGCGATTATGACGTGTTTTAAATTTAATATGGCCCATATTCCAGATTATGAAGGCTCCTTTACGATCAGTCATGATGGCAAAAAATTATTTTTTATGCTCAAAACATTTTAACCGACATACACTGTAACGCTCTAAATGTTACTAATTACAGTAATGCGATTTTCTCCTTTTAGTGGACGATTTGTGTTATCGATACTCTCGCTACCTTACTTCTCGCGACCTTACTTCCGGTATTTCAACCTGCTCGATAGTTACATCCGTTTGGAGCGCCACTTGACAGGTGTGGTATATATTCTTTTTTGAGAGAATTGATAGCCCTTTTCGTCGGAACACCCAAGGCGGGCAGGAAATTATCGTTGCTATTTTTGACCCTCGGGTCTTACTACCGCCTGATTTGGCAAATTAAGTAGAATGTATATTTTCTAAAATTATTTACCATATATATTAAGATGTCTAAAATTATTTATCATTTAACTAGGGTCTTTCTGTGGAATAGAATTCCACACATTTCCTCCTTTTGATGCTGACTTAGTTAACTTCGCCGTCAGTTAGCCATACAGCAGTATTTTTGTCATAGTGACACAACGACACGGGGAGACATACTTCACAGGAGACGCCAGTGTCTACAACTCTACCAGATACATGTAAAATCGATTTTAATTCATTAACTTAACTTAATTCTCGATATAGCCGTATTATATCATTTTAATTAATGAGTGTATAATTAAACTACTGTAGGTCATTTGCCTTAATTACAGTGTATAGCTTATCGTTATATATCATTTTAGTTAATGAATTTATAATCAAACGGCTCTAGGCAATTTACCTTAATCGCCGTCTATAGCCTATCGTTATATATTATTTTAGTTAATGAATTTATAAACAAACGACTGTAGGTAATTTGCCTTAATTACCACACATAGCTTATCGTTACGTATCATTTACAGTTAAACGACCGTATAGGTTGTTTGATGTATATCGTTTATATTCTCGTTAACTCTTGTTTCATTTATTGATCTGTCTATCTCGCTTGTCGAACTTAACTTTAAAAAGGCTGTAAGTTATACGGTTTTGTGCATTATATACATTTCATAGTGGCTACGGAGATACTTATTTTAATCTTTATTATATCTGATATTATCTTAGTTAGGGAATTCATTAGGCTAGTGTCAGAATAGCTGATTGAGTTAGTTTTTTATTGTACTTGGCTGTAAAGCTCATGGCAGTAATTTATTTCACATAACTAAAATTTACAAATTTTGTTTGTCGTCTTGATATCGGAATCGACTTGAGCTCAATTCGTTTACCTATAGATATTTAACGGCTGTATATGTACATATTTACCTCACAGATTATTTTATTGATTTGCAATTATTGAGTTACTGTTTATTGGTCTACTGATATTGTTGCTGCCACGGGATTAATTTAAATTAGGTTTAGTTAATAAACATTTTATTTATACCTGCATATATTTACTGGCTATACCTATACAATAAGAATTGGGCAATATTAATGTTACAATGTATATATTAAAAAGTAGTATCTTAATTTGCTTGGATTTAATATTTGGATAATATAGGTGAAATACATTACAAGAGAATCTCCTCATTAGTTTTTGGGCGTAACCATAAGCTCAAATTAAATTGAAATATGATTAATTCTCCTAAAAGGGTTTGTATAATTTTACATATTTAAATAAATAAGTTACTTGGAATCTTGATATTTATTTTGGTAAATTGCAGTCAAAGTAGTAACTAATACGTGTATCTACAGTTTGTCAACGTTCTTATACGGGGTATTTTTCTAAATTTTCTTACCCTATTTTCAACGATCATAATCATTGGTACATTTCTAGAAAAAAAATTAGTGACGCCCGCACCAACTTATCAGGACCTAGACCGACACTTTTAAAAAATTGAACCCGCTGAGGAAACCTGGCATATGAACCACCTAATGAGCAACTAACAAATAAGGTTACATCTTTGGCACCCAACGCTTATGGTTGGTTACCACGCCATATTAAAGTCGGATAAATTTTCAACATTACGCCTTTGATTGCACGAAGTACTTTTAGAGATTTTTAATTTAGTTTGGGTTAAGCCTAAAGGGAAATGTCAGCAATCTAGCCTTGACTCATGCTCAATTGTTTTTTTGTTTAATTTCTAACTGTAATGTTTGCCTTCATTGTAATTTTATCAGGATGTTTATAAGTTTGCATAAATGTCCTAAATTCTGGTTAGGATTCAGGTCAGAATCAGTTCTAGTCACTGAACCAAGCGCTTCTGTTTTCTTACGGTTACGATACTTCTGATTTAGTACACACCAGTTATGTTTCTTATAACGTAACTAATAAATATAGGTCATTATATTTGGGTTGCGTATGCCCCACACCATTATAACTGTGTTTTTTAAACTGCAACAAATATTTATTAGATAAGACTTTACTTTAAATCAACGTTAAATTCATTCCCTGGTTTGATGTCGCCTTTTTGTCATTTTAGGTATCTAAGTCAAGGATCCGGTGAATTCAGCGGAGAAATAAAAAAGGTGCCTATATTGTTAACGGCAAATTAACATATTTCAAATTTATTTAAAAATCACTAGTCAATGTTAATAGGCGACGACATAAAAATTATCGCAGCGCACAACATCAATAATAAGTTAACCGTGCCTGATCACTTCTTACATACATACCGAGTGCACGTTGCCAAATTCGAGCCCGTCTACACAAGGTGCACATTTCTGCTCCGGCAGTAAACCGACCCCGCCTACACACACAGGATTCACGTTGTCTGTTTCAGCAGCAAACGGAGCCCTTATACTTGCAGATCCAGATTTCTTACATTAATAGTAAAGTAGTCAACCCCCTTCCAAGTATTAATCATTAATATGAATTGGGCCACATGCTGATCACTCTTATGTTTAGGCCTTTTTGTATACCAGATGAGCTGAACAGAAATAGTTAATTTTCTAACACACGGTATTTTCCTTTGCAGTGAAATTCAGTTCTACTACGTAATATTAATCCAGTGATAGTCCTGAGAATTCACTCTTATAGGTAATACAAGCGTCAGGTAAATTAGGCCTGACAATATTGCTAAATATTTTTACGTGTATTAAAATGGGGTGGTAAAATATATTAATGGAAGAACTATGCCACCAACTTTTGGAACCTAACAAAACTTCTATAGAAATACAGAAGAGCAAAATTTATATTATGTCGTATTAGTATATTATAGATCTACTCTCAATGCTAAATAAAAAATTCTGAATATTGCTGAATTGAATTGAATTCATTAATTGCTCTTAAGCTGCATAAAAATGGCAATCGATAATTACATGTTTGAAGAAGCTTCAGTTTTTATTATTTCTGGACAAGACTCTCATCGATTATCTGGACCAAAAGCGTTTTCTCTTTTTCGAGAATGGAGCCGTAATCTGGATATCACGTGACACAAATCTTTTCGCGCTCATTCAATGCTGATTTTTTAGAGTAAAAATGTTTAGTAAGATGTTCATGAATAACTTAGTTGGACTGTCTCTTCATCGTGTCCAGTTGTTTCAAAAAATCATCAAAAGGCAAGTTTCATTTTTTCTTTGGCTACATCTAACAATGGCACTTCAAAAATGGACAAGTCTGGAAACTAATCTGACAGATAGAATTAGATTTTCTGTTAAAAAATTCGAACAGGTTTATAAAATTACCTTTGGCATTTTTTTAGTTCCAAAACAATTTCAAGTATGCTGAATTGAAGTTGATGGACACATTTCAGATACATTCACCATTAACGCGGGCGTGCCTGAGGGCGCAATCCTTTCACCAACTCTATTCCTCATCTATATTAATGACCTGCTGACCGAAACCAGTAATCCTGATTATAGTTTTGCAGATGACAGTACCCTTGTCTCTCAATATACGTCGGAAAAATCTTTACCAGCGACTGAGACATATCACCGCAGACAGGAGCAAATTACAGCAATTAATCAAGATGGAACCTGGGGCGATAGAAATTTTGGCGCAGTTCGATGCAACAAACAGCAGGGATGCTGCTGACCGAGATCAACAGCAATATGTCCTGGCATGACCACGTTGCGAGATCGCAAAATCAGCCTTGCCGAAGCTTGGTGCGCTATTTCGCAACAAAAAAAACTGTATACACAGAAGCAGCTGCTCTTGCTATACAACGCGCAAATAAAACCGTGCTTGTAATATTGCTCACACATCTGGGGTGCCACACCGAATCACACCCTAAAGTTGCTGGATTCCATTTAGAAGAGAGTTGTGCGTCTCGCTGGCGATCCGGAGTTGACCCGGAATCTGGATAGTCTTAAACATCGCACACGTGGCCGAGATATCTCCGTTTAATGAATATATTCACGGCAGATGTCCTAGGATTTGGCCCGCCTCATTCCGCCCCCAGCAACGTCTGTCAAATAGTCACGACAGATGGCAAGAGAGCACCCGTTCGTTGTACAACTGGAAACACCTAGAACATCGCTTTACAAGGATTCCGTTATCTGGTTCACTGCATTGCTGTGGAACTCACTCCCAGGACATCTCTTTCTCCCAAATTACAACCTACAGCTATTCAAGAACCTTGTCATTCATCATCTTCGCATACACACCGCTTGTCTAGTGCCATATGATCTCCTTTTAGTGTGTGTGTCATTGCCATAAAAAAACTTAAGTCTTATCACCTATTTAACTTATTAACTTTTGAAATTTGACAAATGATACATTATTAGATAGGTAAATAAAGATGATAAATCCCATATAATATGATGATAGAGATTATTTTAAAAATACAATTTTAAAATGCATGTAAATAAGGACTTTTGTCATGTCATAATTTTGAAAATTCCTATTCCTGAAGTTGCTAGATAAATTTGAAGTTGTTAAAAACTTAACCTTACCTTGATGTGAACTTTCCATGTAGATGAAAGAGCAGCTTACCTGAAAACCAAAAAATATTTAGATTAATGACATTTAATTTGAATTTAGCATTAAATTGGTTGTCATTACAAATGTATAGCTTAAAACAATTTAGTGCAAAAGCTTATACACCCTGAATCTACTATTTTGAAATAATACGTATTAATAAAATATAAACTTAATCCAAATTATACCAAATGCTAGTCAATCATGTTTATATTTGCCGATTTTATTAGGCGAAGATCAATTGGCATAGAAGGAATTCAATATGTAAAAAGCTGCATTATTTATTGCAATAATCTATCGATCGAATTTCAATTTAATATTTAATTTTTTTACATAAATAATGGATGTCAATGCCCATGAGGTTCGATTAAAATTGATTAATTAATATTATGCTTAGATCTATGCAAACACGGCAGTAGAAAAACTTATTTTAATGGGTTAATTAATTCCAGTATGCAGGTTTGTATGATTTGAGTCGACCAAAGACTCTTTTGCAACAAAAAGTGAAACTATTGATTGTGCGCGAATGCATTTTCTGAGAAACTGTACCTTAATCTGGAAATTGAGAAAGGTAAAATAAGTTCTTCCACATTCCTTTCTGTCACAAGAGAGACAGGTGTGGTGGAAAGGTACGATCTTTTTTTTGTTATTTTTCAATTTTAGATGCATCTTCTTTTTATCTAAGCGTATAATATCGCTTAGAAAAGTATAATATAACTAAGCTTACAATTGGAGTATGCCCTTATGGGAATTTTCCTTTTAAATTACGACAATAATACATATGTGCAATTGCATTGAATCTAACCTTATATTACCATAATGATATATCATCTCATGAATTATTGTATTGTATATTTTGCATATAATACCCGGTAAGTCTCGTATCTATGGTATATAGTTTGTCTATCAGTCATCGTTATCTGAGACTTCGCGAAGAAGGAAAAAGAGCCTTATTCCTTATTTAATTTCTGATTTTAGTAAAGCCATCTAACTAATAAAATAAACAGTATTTGCCTATAGATTGTACTTAAGTTCTGGTTAAGGAAAGCGATATAGAGTATTCGACAAATGTAAGAGATTCTATGTGGCTTCTTCTAGTACCGCTACCTATTGTTGGTATTATACAATCCTGTTAGACCTGATCTTAGCTAGTTGTTCTTAAATATGCATGTATTAATGTTTTCGATATTTAAAGAGTGCCTTCGTAAGGCAAATTTAAGCCTTGGCGGAAACCAAACCTAACGTCTGGTATTTGCCTTTACCTTTGTCCCAGATTTATTTTTGTGCGTTAATTAAAATAACTGATTTATATTTAATTACCCTCCAATTTGGTTATTCAATATTAATTAAGTCTTTATTTTGTATATTATTAGCTTTCAAATATAATCGTTCAAAAACAAATTTTGAACAGAAGTTCTACTCAGATTGGCGAAGGGATATATTAATTAATTTCAAATTAATAAATTTTCTTTTGCGTGTTTTTATGATTTTCCAGCGTCATAGATTAAAATTGGCAAAGCAAAAGTGGGTTAAGGTATAACGTAGAACATCCTGAGAATTTTATTATTTTTAGATTCTACGCCTATAACTGATGTATTATACCAATTCCATAAAACTCTTAGTTTAGGAGATACATACAAACGAAAATCGAGCTTTTGACCACTACTTAGGATACGTACAGAATTTGAAAAAAAATTTTTGCTACAACTTGGTCATATCTTTGAAACCTCCTAAAATTGTACCATAGCTATTAAAAACTAACATGACAAAGAGCAAATCGTTTTTACCATCCCTAATAACACTCGATTTTTATTTTGACTCATTATACGAGATATTCGGCCTTATCTACCCTACATCCAATGAAATTGGAACGGTTTTGACATCGATACAGTTCCCTCTGTTCCCGAGTATATTGGGGATATAATATCACCAATTGGCTGCATTTATTTCCTATCTATATGCGCTATAAATAATTGTTACTTTTCATACCCAATTCTTTTGCCCTATTAATAATTGCATTTAAAGTAGTTTCGCAATGGAACAGTTCATATTGGAACATAAAAGACTATAATATGATTAAAATTCAATGCATTCTATGCTACATAAAATATCTTGGCCGTATACTTCGAGTATTAATTAGGTTAACACTATACAGAAGACAGATGGATCGTAAAAATTTAATAACTTTTCGTATAGTGCTTTGGACATTTACACCTATTCTTTCATTTGTAAGTAATAAAAAGTAATCGTGCTTAGATTAATAGTGTTTTACAAGACTATAACGCAATAAATTTATCAATTCTCTGAGAACATATAAGTCTAAAGGCTGTTAAGTTTCCATCGAACTAGTATTTGTTATTTATTACGCAATGCTCAAAGTATTATAGTAAAGGTTGGAATTTTTTGTTCAGAAAGGATGAATCTAAAATAATAACAGACAATAATCATAAATACCCAGGAATTTTTCTACTTCTTCTATGGCTCTACAACTCTTTGTGGGTCTTGGCTGACTCCACGATCATTCTCCATCTTTCTCTGTCTTGCATCAATTCAGGATCGTATTCTATTCCCATTGCTCTCAGATCGGCAACGATGTTATCTCTCCATCTCATACGTGGCCTCCCCAGAGATCTTCGTCCTTCTGGATTCTGTTCCCAAACCATCTTGATTAATGGAGAGTCTGCTTGTCGGTGTACATGACCAGCCCATCTTAGCCGTCCGGCCTTAATTTATTTTACAATATCTGGATCCTCATAGATATCAGCCAGTTCGTTGTTTGTTCCTAGTCGGAACTGCTCTGTTCTTGGATCCCGGCATGGTCCATAGATTTTACGCAGAACCTTTCATTCAAAACACTTCAGCTTACGCTCGTTTTCCTTTGTAATTGTCCATGCCTCACTCCCGTATATAACAATTGGTCGTATGACTGTTTTATATACTTTAATTTTTGATCTTCGGGATAGAATTTTGCTGGTAAGAACTTCGCGATTCTTACTTTGATTTCGTCGGACACACTGTTTTCCTCGTTGATTGTGGCCCCAAGGTACTTAAAATTTGTTACTCTCTCGAAACTGTATTCTCCTATTGTAACGTTTTGCCCTATCCTATTTCTTCTCGTTCTTTTACTAACGTACATATATTTCGTTTTGTCCTTGTTAATTTGAAGACCCATTATTTCCGCCTGGCTCTCAACTTTAATAAATAGTTCCTTTACCATTATCACGATGTCGTCAGCAAAAGCCAGTAGGATTCTTGGCCCACCAACGCCAATGACCTCCATGGCTTTTTCCAAGGCAATATTGAAGAGTATAGGGGAGAGTGAATCACCCTGCTTCAAACCACCTAGACACCTAAAACGAGTCTGACACCATTTCTCCGATTTTTGCTCTACTACTGAAACCGTTGACACACGTCTTTGTTAGATTGATTAGCTTTTTGGAGATTCCTAGTTCTACCATTGCGTCCCACAGCTTAACTCTTAGATACTCTCGTACGCTTGCCTGAAATCGATAAAGAGTTGATGAATTTCTCTGTTAAATTCCCAGAATTTTTCTAACATTTGTCGAATTGTAAATATCTGATCGACGGTACATCTATTTTTACGGAATCCACATTGGTAGTCTCCTATGCCTGACTCTACGATGGGTTTAAGGCGTTGCAACAGTATGATAGATAGATAGATAGATAAATATTTATTCAATCCTTAAATGTTACAAAGTAAAAAAAACTTATAACTAAGACCCCACTTGGGGTATGGATCTTGTCACAAAATCTCAATTTATAGCTAAACTTAAAAGACAAAGTACAAAATGCAATAATGTTAAAACCAGATTAAAAACTTATTGCAACTCAGTTTCACCAACACACAATGTTCTCAACCAACACACAATCAGTTTCACCAACACACAAAGCTTTTATATTACAATAAAAACAATTTTAAATTTAGCCCAGTGCCTCATTTATATCACCATCCTGAAAAAATTCATTTAAATTATAGTATGCTCTCTCCTTTAGAAATGCTTTGAGCTTATAAACAACCTTACCAGATATTTTAGAAGACGTAAAAATCGTTCCATTTTTACATGTGCAAAACGACCATAATGATACTACTTTCGATTGCATCGCAGAAGTGCCTCCTGGGACCGGTTTCTGGGCCTCTACCCTTCATCAGCCAGGCTATCCTTCCGGGAGTCTCAACACAAGAGACTCAACGACGATGC
>JAEQML010052492.1:0-42409 GCA_016904865.1 Pissodes strobi
TCATCATCATCATCATCATCAATATAATTTTCCATATCAGATGACTCAGCCTCCTCCTCCTTCTCATTCTGCTTCATTGATTTTTAATCTTCTTTTATTGTTGTCGTTGTTGAAACATGAAGCCCCATCACCACAGTGTCATATTGTTCCTTTTTCTTATTGTTTGATTCTATTTAACGTTTAATATTTAACAGATATTTAGCTATGGGTTAAACAGATTGTGATGTACAATTTCGGCGGTATGGGGGTAAATCGCGGGAAAATGGACAGAAGTGTGAAACCAGGATGTGACATCATAACCATGCACAGTCTGCTTCTTCGCTTCTGTGTAAATGACTAGCGGATAAAGACAACTTGCAAAATACATTCCCGACTTGTCGAAAGGCATCGGGTGCTTTCGTTAGGTTGCGTTCCTATTTTACCTATGTCTTTACGATGCAATGCATTTCTTACAAGTGCTCTGGTGGTTCAGTAGTTAAGATGCTAGACCTCTGGTTCGGCGGCCTGCGTTCGATTCCCGATGGTGTTTTCTTAATTTTCTTGATTTTAGATTTGTAAAAAAAAATTTTCTTAATTTTTGGCATGCCTTGGGTTAGCTTTGGTTAGTTTTTGTTCGCTGCCCCCTGCAGTGAGCGAAGCTATGCGTGAAGTGTAATATTAGACATTCTAATGCAAACATTACAAATGTAAACATTAAACAACGCACGTCAGGCGGTATCTGCGACGGGAATGTGTTTGCAGGCTGTCTGTAACCGTTAGTGTAAAACGTGTTATTTTTAACGCCAGAATATAGGCAACCAATTCCAAATAAGTGGTCGCCTATATCCAGGCGTAACGCTGCCTAAGGTAGCATTAGATGATCATGTCGATGATGTTGATATAATATTAGGAAACTCGCTCAATTTTCTTTATTTGTGTTTAATTCCACTTCATGTATTGATTAATTTCTTTTTTACAGCTTTTTCAGGACATTTTTAGGTTCATCATATAATGCATACAATGTTGAGAAGTCTAAAAATTTTTCTGAATCATTATTGTCCTTGAAAATAGATAAAAGTCCATATTGTGTTTTCCAACAGTGGGAACAAATGGATTTAAATGTGTCAAACGATATGTCTGTATCCATATGATCTGCATATATTTCGCATAGATTTAAGTCGATTTGTTGAAACAGTATTAGTACATTAGCATCGTCTCTGATTAGGTGTTTGGGTCTTGTAGCATAATATGGTTGACAGAGATAGAAGCAAGAAGCAATCAATCTTCTTATGACGTCCCATACTGAAATATTATCAAGGTACATCTTATGTGGAGAGTTGTATTATGTTTTCATTGGGTATATTAAATGCATTATATCCAATTTCCTTAAATGATTTTAATTGTTTCTCTAAATACACATACTGAACCACGTTTGCCTGGTTATAGATTATGTGGTCCTTGAACGAAATCACATAAATGTTTAGTACGTGGTGACGTGGATATCAACCAGTTAGATGAAGAATGCAAAGAGCATGTTCAAACAGAGAATAATTGTCTGATTGTCATGAGGCTGACAAAGCTCTACTTAAACATGCTTTGAGTAGAGTTAGCGTAGCACATGCCTCTTGGAGAGAAAAACTTGCAACGGTGGGTATTTCAACTGCTATGCTTGGTAAAATTAAACTTTGTATAGGTGTGAAGTCGTCACAAATAAATGAGGAACATGATCAAATATAACTCAGATTTTAAGTGTGATGCAGAAGAACAACAACAACATTGTTCATCCAACGTCGAAAAAGACAAGTAAAATACCGGAATTAAAGGAATTTTATACCTCCACAGAGGGTAGTGATGACGCCCTCGACGAGAAATGCATTGTGTATTTAACAAACAGGAGATCTCGAAGATGGCCCCTTACCATTTTTTATTCGATAGTTAACATTTATCTTGTTAAACCCCCTTGAAAGCAGGTGGCATGGCACTTGCTAGCTTGACCACCGTCCGGGCTTAGCTAGAGCTGGGTCGACTCTACCAGATAGGTTTCACCCTTATTGGACGGCCGCTACTAGGGAGCGCCTGTGACCATCTAAACCATGTCACGGCCACCGACTTCCACAAGCACAAACTTTTGAACAGCACATATCAAACTGACGAAAAACTTATGAACGGCACAAACAAAAATTATCCCACGGGAACATCCGGTTCCCACGGTCTGGGTACCAGCATGAATGGGGAATTTTTTTGGAGATGACGGACGCCCGATTCTTCCACGGAAAGAAAAATTATCACTGTACGTTTACCAGGTATCGCGCAATGGCCTGTGCAAATGGCGCCAGAAGAGCCGCTATGGGCCGTGTTCACTCGACCGAAGACGAAGCGAAAGTATAGGTACTTAGAGCTGTTTAAGATCATTTAAAAAATGATTTAAATCAAAGATCAAACATACTTTTTATTTGGACAAACGATTTAAATTAAAGATCGTTTTGTATATAAAGAAAGATTTAAATAATAAATCTTTTTTATATTCAAATCTTTTTTACATTTTAAATCATTTTAGGAAATATTTAAATCTTTTCAATCTAAATTTTTTAAAACAATACAATCTTAAATAGGTACGTCAAAATAACATACAAAAACCAAATTAAAATGTTATTTAATCCTTGTTTTTTTTAATGGATTTTTTGACCCATTGTCAAATGTTTAAAAGCCGTTAGCATTCACATAATTGGTAACTTTGCACTTCTTATTATGTTAGCCAATTATATTAATTAAAATGAAAACACTACCAACATCAAACATACAAAATAGCTCATTATGTGCATGCTAGCAGCTTTGAAATGTTTGACAATGTGTCAAAAATTCCATTAAAAAACAAGCTTTAATTTTTTTTGACAATTACTTTTTGATAAAATCAACTTGAAATTTGACAAAATCCTATTATTTCAATTATCAATTTTTTTATTTTTGATTTGAATTTTTCCTAGAAATATTTCTGGCGGAAAAATCTATTTACTTTTTAGCTAGGTTTTCTATGGTACTTTGTTTGCTTTTTTTAGAGTGATTACTTCGTAAGGGGTTTGTTTATGACGCAGAAACTTTCATCGAAATTATCGGGAAGATATATTTTTTAAAAATCAATAATAAAAAAGTTTCCCATACAGCCAATATATATTTAAAAAAGAAAATTAAGTAACACGCATTAAAAAAAATTCATTACAACATACAAAATAAACATAGAACTAAAACACTTAGGATGTATTTATTGCTGTATTTTATTATAGTTAAACTATTTTTAATGATTTAAATATGTTTAATGATTTAAATCTGAAACTGATTTAAATCCTTTTAGAAAGATTTAAATACTATTTTTAAATCAAAAATCAAAGATACTTTTCAGAAAGCTTTAAATCATAAATTAAAAATCACTTTCAGAAAAAATATTTAAACTCAAAGTATTTAAATCAAAAAATGTATTTAAATCACAAAAATGATTTAAATCTCACTGATGGGGACAGCTCTGTAGGTACTTAACATTTTCACAGTTAATGGTTTTGTAATTCATTCAAACCTTCCTGGAAATCCCCAAAAACACAGGATTTGATTTCATAAAATCTTTACCCAGGACAGCTTGTTGAAGAGCACTTGGAGAGAAGATTGGCAAACGTTCGCCTTCCAACAAATGTGATACAAAATATAGCTAGGATTTTGAATAACGACTTTGCTCAAGGGTTTAAATATCAAATAGACAAAATGTGAGATGTTTGATGTATCCTCGTATGAAAGATGAAAAGACAAAAATCGTTTCTCTCGTGCTAAGAGCTAATAGTACTTGTTCGCGTAGCATTTGTGAAGATTGCCAATAAATAAATCAGTGGTGGTTTTCATGAATTATTATATTTTTATTTATGTTATGATTTTCATAAGATATATTTGTTCCTTTAGTATATTTTAAGGGTTTTAATAATTTTAGCAACAAAATTATACATATGTTTTTTTAATACTAAATATGTATGTAATATGAATTCGAGTCTACGTATGGGGAACTCGAAAACCGTAAGAGATACCGTGGTGGTCAAAATAAGGCAAAATTGCGCATTTAGGTGTCTAACAATATGCCGTTCAGAAAGTTTTAAAATTCTATACTGTGGTTTTCCGATATTTAGATACCTGAAAAAAACCGAAATATTGAATAATCGTTTTATTTTTTCCTGAGCTTATTTAAAAACGGATTTCAAATTGAATTGCACTTTTGCATTGCCAGTTTTTCCGCTCTATCCAATGGCGGTATCCAGTTTGGAATTTGACGTTTCGCCTTCAGGGGGTCATCATCAACTTCCTTTTCTTCCATCTTTTAGGTGATATTGCCGTTATTAATATGAATATGTATTTTAATTTTATTTATTTTGGGTTACTTCTGAAATTTTTACATTCTATAAAAATACTTTATTCTGTTTTTGTATTAAGTAGAAAATTAAAACCTTTATTTTTAATAAAAATAAAATATAGTAAAATTAATTTTTTTTATGGCAGTGGCACACACTAAAGGGAGATCCTATGGCGCTCGACGAGCGGTGTGTGTGCAAAGATGTCGATTGACACGGTTCTTGAATATTTGTAAGTTGTAATTAGTGGGGAACAGAAGTCCTGGAAGTGAGTTCCACAGTGATGCAGTGCGCCAGACAAAGGAGTTCTGGTAAAGCGATGTTCTAGGTGTTTCTAGTTGTACGACGAACTGGTGCGCTCCTGCCGTCTGTCGGGACTGTCTGACAGGAGTTGCCAGGAGCGGGATTATGCGGGCCAAATCCTGGGAACATCTGCCGTGAAAGTATCTGTAAAACAGAGACATCTCGGCCACATGTCTGCGATGTTCCAGACTATCCAGATTCCGCTTTGTACAGCAAGAGCAATTGCTGCGATGTATAGAGTTTTTTGTTGCGAAATAGCGCACCAAGCTTCTGGGAGCCTGATTTTGCGATGTTAGCAACATGGTCATGCCATGACATATTGCTATTGACCGAGACACCCAGCAGCCCGATTGACGAGGATGAAGGAATGGTCGATCCTGCCATAATGATGTCAGGGCCCGCTGTATTGGCCCTCTTAGTAAACGTTGCTGCTTGGGACTATGCTGCATTGAACTGGACCAAATTTCGGTCGCCCCAAGTTTGAACTTTCTCCAGGTCTTGTATAATTTGCTGTAATTTGCTCCTGTCTGCGGTGATGAGTCTCAGTCGCTGGTAAGGGTTTTTCTGATCTAAAGTGGGAGACAAGGGTACACATATTTATTTATTTTCTACCCCAAACCAAAATAAATAATTAAAAAAAAATTAAAATAAAATTTAAAAAACACAAAAAAAATTAAAACGCCAATATCATCTGAAAAACAAAAAAATAAAGTTCGCATTTAAAAAAGAAAGTTGAGTGATGATCTTTTGAAGATGAAACGTCGGATTCCAAACTGGATACCGTCATTGGATAGAGCGGAAAAAGTGGCAATGCAAAAGTGCAATTCAAGTTGGAATACGTTTTAAGCTCAGGAAAAAATAAAACGATATTTGAGTATTTCGATTTTCTTCCGGATATCTCCGGAAATACTCACAATTTTAACACTTTCTGAACTGCATATTGCTTTTTCACGAATGTTGCCTTAACTCATTGGCATACTCAAGAGCATATACTCCAATATTAAGTTGAGTCGCTGAACCACAAAATAGCTGAATAAATTAAGTTTATCATCATCATTATAATATCTACGAAATTACACAAGCCTTAGCCTTAAACGTAAAGATTTCATTTATTTATTTGATAACCTTTAAAAAATTGACGTTTCTCCAAAATAACTGTTAAGATTTCTGCTAATTAAATTCAGCAATCAAATTTTCTAGCAATTTCTCAAAATATTTTGCTTTAACCTTTTAATTAAATTTCAAGTTAATTGTAAAGATTAAGTCCCTACGTTTCAGAAACAAACAAAAGTGCAAACATAAACGTGAATGAGCTCAACGTTAATCTATTTAAAATGAATATGTATTGGAGCTCCACCTGCGCCTCTCCTTAATTACACCCGGTTAACTCCTGTCGATCCCCCCTTTACCCGTTTTAGGAAATTAATTCGGGGCAATGTGATTCTAAATATATTTGCAGAGTTTTACATAAAGCAAATAGGGGGAGATCGTCACAAACAAGAGTATTTTTTTAAAATGCGGACAAATGAGAATATAAATACTTTATTATCTTTATAGACTAGATATCTATTTTTGAATAATGAGCTTGGAAAGTGTTAACAATTAAACATTTTATAAAAGCTTTCTTTCCTTCCAAAAAAATAATAGTTCAATAATTTTCCCTCAAAATGTTGTGAGTTTTCAGCTTCGATCTGTAGAAAACTTAAATCCCTGAAAAGTCTTACCAGTTATTGTAACTTTGTTTGCTAATATAGGAAGTTGGGGAGTTGAAACCTTCGGCACAGTGCAATTAAATACAGTTTTATTCACAATAACGAAACAGAATTATTGCACCCGAAGCGTGCATGGAGTACAAAGATTTTGCTCCGGTATTGTGGATAAAATTGTGTTGTAGTTCTAATATTCTTGCTTTCCCCATTTGCGTTAGAGAGTCTTTCTTTATTTAACTTTAGGAGATACAATAATACTAAATCTCGTAAAAATTGATGTTTATTAATATTGATGAAATAAAAAAAATATAAGCTGCACGAAATTTGGTTCAGAGTAATTTCGGAAACTCATTTCCACTAAAAACCTAAGGTTTATTCTGCGTCATTAGAATATGACCCATAAATTATATGACTTTCATTTCTTAGAATGTGACTGAGTATGCAATATCCTGTCATTGCACTTCCTTGCAGTGATGAAATTACGGCCTTTCAGTTCAGTACTAATGGTGTCTAATACAATCATTGCTCTATTACTATTTGAGACTTATCTTGTTATGTCCTAAAAGAACCGTCAGGGTTTTTTTTTTGGAAATCTTTCATAAATAAGAACCATACTTCGGTTTTCTGCAGAACCTTGTTAGATGCCTGAATGGCGGCTCATTACCCTTGAGCACAGCTTACCATAACACACAGCTGGGGGTTCAGCACCGCCGCGCCGGCACCTTTCATCTGGTAGGAATTTCTGAATTTCTTGACTGCAGTTATCTCAAAAGGATACTAAATCAGCTTTCTTGGACAAAGTTTATTGAAAAATGTTTAAATCAATGAGCCAACGTTTCGGTACTGCTCAGTACCATCTTCAGGGCTACAACAATCAGAGACAATTGTTTTTTAATATAATAATAAATTATTTAAAATTAAGGGTTGGCATTAGTTTAAAGGACAATGAATTTAATAAATTAATAATACCAACCAATAAAAAATTAAAGTTGATAGCTTATTTTTTGTAAAAATGTTGTCAATATATATAAATGTATGCTTATTAACATTATATAAATATATCAAAAGGAGAATATTTAAAAAGTTAAAATGTTTTGTTTTACAGAAACAAGAGTCACTACAATACACACAAAAATAGGCATTTACAAATTGTTTTTAACTGGACTATAACTTAAAAAAGACAGGGTGCAACTCAATTTAAAAAACACTATTATCTGGTTTAAAAATATATAATTAAAAGATTTGACTCACCCAGATTATTCCAATTTAATTACCAACGGTAATTCAACAAACGACATACTTTACATATTTACAAAAACCACGCATACAAACAATAACAGAGAACAATTTCACTCGATCGCAAGCCAAGCGATTCGGTACTGCTAAAAAGCATTAAATATTGCACCTATATGAATGAGTTGGACTACTATTAATTGATGTGGTCACTCCCACCGTTGTAATAATTATTTTGGGGCTGCGGTAATTATGTTGTGATAAATTACGCTTAGATCTTGGGTGTCTCTATTGAGATTAACACAAGGGCGATTTTTGTGTATGTGGCACATTTCTAAAAACAGTCTTTTTTTGTTGTTAACTTCATTATCTAAGATCTGGCCATCCTGAAATTTAAATATATGTCCACTGTCAAAATGGTGTCTGGCCAACCCAGTCTTTGGATTATGCAAATTCGTTATATTGCAATCCCTACGGTGTTCTGAGACTCTATTTTTGAGATATTGCTTCGTCTGTCCAATATAACTATTATCACAAGCCCCACATGGAATTTTGTAAACAACACTGCTCCTATTGTCTTTGCCAGTTTTATCCTTTAAGCATGAAAATAGTTGTTTTGTACTTTTGGTTTGAGATTGTTTTAAGAGGTTCTGATAGCCCTTGGATGTAGGGTATCTTATAATATCTTTTTTCATTAAGTAGTGAACTTGGTAAATTTCTTGGTTGTTGTGGGCGATGACTCAGTAAATTATTAATTAAGTTTTTGGGATAATTGTTTGACATCAATGTTATTTTTAATTTATTCAGATTTTCTTTCCAAAAAATCTCATCGGAGAGCTTGAATATTCTGTCTCGAAACTGTTTTATAATATTTAATTTTTGTTGAAGTGGGTGCTTTGAAAAATAATTTAATACTCTATTAGAACTAGTTGGTTTTTTAAAAATATTCAGTGTTAGACGTTGGTTTTTGTTAATGATTAATAAGTCTAGAAATGATAATTTTTGACCTGTTTCTACCTCACAGGTGAACTGTAAATTATTATTTTCTTCAAACGTCAGTAAATCCGTCATTACTCGACTGTGTAGGCGGCCGTGAAGTTTCGTTTTTCCTCCGCCGGAGCTTTACTTTTCACTTTTCCGCCGGCGGAGGAAAAAGTGTTGTCATAGCAACATAGATACAATACAAACAGACAACAAAATAAGCGTCAACAACTCAAGATTTATTAAACTACAATTTGTATTTATCACTCAATTTGTGACTGCATTTATAAAAATCACTAATTTAGGAACAAATTGGTTATTATTTAATCGAACTTACTCAATAACTGCTTATCAATACGGAATTAAAACGCAATCGGACACGCAATCTTAAAAAAATAATTATTGTTGACAGTGTCCACTGACAGCTTTATGTTAAATCACCGACACCGGTCTAAGCAAGGCCACCTACGACCGTGGTCTAAGCCGCCTTGCGAACCCATATATCTTTAATAATAATTAGATATTATTACTATTAAAAAGAGATGTTTTTGCATTAATTTGTCGACATTTGAAGAAAAAACAGCATATTTTATTTGGAGGAAAAGTTACTTTTCATGGCTTGCTCTCTATTACCAGCCTCACTCCGTTCGGCTGTTAAACACGAGCGCGCCATGAAAAGTATCACTTTTCCTCCATATAAAATAATATACTATTTACTCTATTTAGCATAGAAAGCAGCTTGTTAACTTTATCTTTAGGTACTGAACACACTGAGTCATCCACATACAAGAAAAAGAACGGTACCTCAAAATCAACATTATCCAGAACCCCGCTAACAACAAAATCCATCAACAAGTTGGCCAAAATAGGGCTAATCGGGGCCCCCATTGGTGTGCCGAATATTTGTTGATAGCATTGATTCTGGTATGTGAAATAGCTTGATTTAAAGAAAAATTTAATTAATTGAAAAAATAATCCCTTATCAATGGTGGTGTATTGAGCAATTGTAAGCCAATGAAAATCAATTATCTGTATCACGAGTTCCTGTGGTATGCTTGTAAACAATGAGATGACATCAAAAGACACAAGAACATAATCTGGGGGCAAAGTCAAGTCTCTCAATTTAACAGCAACTTCGTATGAATTCTTAACATTATATTTACATAGCGGTGTTAAGTTATTTAAAATGTCGTGTACAAACCTAGACAGTTTATAACCTGGGCTACCAATACACGAAACAATAAGTCTTAGAGGTCGATTTTCTTTGTGTAATTTTGGGAGACCATATATTTTTGGAGAAATGGAATTATATGTTTTTAGTTGTGCAACTGTTATTTCATCTATGTGATTATTGCTTTTAAGTTTATTTATTAAGTTATTTCCCTCAGTTTGAAATTTATTGGTTGGGTCTTTGTTTAATTTAATATAGGTATTTTCGTCTAAAAGCAAATTCATCATTTTTTGTTCATATTCTATTTTGCTTAAAATGGCTGTATTATTGCCTTTGTCAGAGGACACAACAATATGATCATCATGATCTCTTAAAAAACGTTTAGCTGCAGCAAAACTTTTTTGGTAAGGGTCTTTATAGGAATTGCCTTGAGGGTTTTTTTGTTTATGAATAAAATTCGTTATCACGTTAGTGCACAAAGACCTTTTTTCGTTTTTATCGGCATTCTCTGAATTGTTAGAAATACAGAATTCAACGTCTGCCAACAAATGCAAAATAGGTAATTCAGAGAAAGTGTGATTGACTGAAAATTTAGGACCATGTTGCAAAATATTTTTTACATTTGTTGGCATTTCCGTACTGGTGGTATCAACTAACCAGTTTTCATTATTGCCAATTACGCCGTCAATAACACAGTTACTTCTACTTTTTAATTTATTGAGTTTGCTCTTGCAGTTTTTCTAGGTAAAACCGACTAGACGGGCCTGTACCTTTCTATTTATTTATTGCCCTATTGGAGACTATTAATAATATAGTCAGGTGTTTAACAATATGTATATTTAAATGATCATAAACAGATTTACTGCTATAATGATGGGATTTGTTTTTTTTATTAAATAATTCAACACCTGCAATGTACAAAATATACTGAACACTAAATAAAAACAAATAATAATAAATAATAAAGAAAAATGAGAAAAAAGATTCAAAACAAACTTATGTGTTATTGATGTCTCCATATAATTAATTTGTTTGCGTTAATGTGTTTAAAAATATTATTGATAGTTTTTAAGGTAAAATAGAGCCTTACACAATTTTGCAAGTTTAATGCAAACAATTTTTCTAGTTATACAATGTTCAAAAGTGTACTCACCCATCGGGTTGTCTAGGAGGAAAGCAAAAGAATCTCTTATTGCAATTATATCTCTTGCTGTGGCATCTTTTAACAGCACAAACTAGTCCTTCTTTTCGTTTACTCACTAAATTCAAATACTAAAAACTCTAAAAACCTTGATAAAATTAAACACCGAACAAACAAATCCGAAAATATAGTCGTAACTACGTCTATGACACCGCTCGATAGTAACCGAGTAATATCGACAAGCGAGCCGCTGTGCTGCCCTCGAAGGCGGAGCTTAGGCAATGCGCGTAGAGATCGGCGTAAACCGTTTCCGCCACCTGAGTGCCCGAGCTGTGTGCTATTCTAAGATGTGCCTTTAAGTTGGGTAGGCGTGAAAATCATATATTTAATACTCCTATATCGTGTGTCAAGCTTGTTTATGGAACTGCAGTTCGCCGAGGATGTACTTGTTGCGCTCATTGCTTGATGTGTACTTTGGTTAATTTGCGCATGAGCTAGCAAGGCAAATAGTATATTTCACATATTAAAATCAATAAAATCATAAATATCGTATGTACGTTTTGAAATCCAAGTCAGTGTGAAACGCCCTCATCATAAATTAGTATTTATGTTAACAATATAATTTAGAAAATTTATTTGTCGTATAACTTTAATGATATTCCAAAAATGAATAGATGTTTGTGGTGGATAGAAATAATTGAAAAACAACATATGATTACAAGACAATATGAACCTTAGTTTTCAAACAGGATGTAACTGCAGATATTCATTTATATATTTCTGGGTTAAGAGGTAAATAAAACATGATATTATCGCACTAATTTTATTGCCCCTTAAGTAAAATAGTGTATTTTTGTCTTATATAGGTATTCTTCTTTAGACTACATTTGTTTGTTGTACATTTATGTACAAATCCATAATTAATTTACATAATTGTATTCTATGATTGGCATCTTCACTACAAGTTCACACCGACAAATTGTCCCAGTTTGGAATAACAATAGACAAAGTAAGTATAGGCATTTGAGTAAAGTACAAAGCAAACAGTAAACACCAAAATGAACGACTGTAAACGGCAACAAACAACAAAAACTTCGAAATAACAATAAACAAAGTAAGTATAGCGATTTCAGTAAAGTACAAAGCAAACAGTAAACACCAAAATGGACGACTCCCAATGACTTTAATACTGTAAACGGCATATATTTATTAAATATATGGTAAACGGCAACAAACAACAAAACGGCAAACGAGCTGACAATTCGGCGCTCTATACGACCACGCACACGTGGAGGCGATCGATAATCGAAGGGGCAACGCTTATTGGTTGAAATAATTGACTTGCGCTCAACGCCGAAAGTACACATCGATCATTCTATCTCGTTTTGATTTCGGACAAATTTTGGCTTGACTCACGATATAGTAGTATATGGCGAAAATATAGCGCCGCAAAAATTTTCTAGGAGGCCACGCCCAAATTGTATGCAATTTCGCGCATTCTATTACCATCCTAGGAAATGGGGTGGGTCCGCACACCGGTCAACATTGGCAACTGCAGTCTGTAGCGTACTCTCTCTTTTTACGTCATATAGTCTTTAATTCGAAATATTTGATATAAAAAGAATATTGATGAGTTCTCATGTTTTTCTTTGAACATTTTACGGGACACGGCGAAGGCTGGACAGCCTATCCAAAAAGACAACAATCCTGCAAAATTTTAGTTTAGTACATTTATCCTAGAATTTAAGCCTATTTTGTTGGCAGTTTATGGGTTAAAAAAGTGAGTCGACAAAATTTAGGGCCAAAGGCAGACTCATTTGTTTATTTTTAATCTTCTCGGAAAACATGCTAAGTAATATTTACATAATAAATACCGAGATAAATGCCTCGGTAATACAATCGGTAATATATGAGTCGGTAGGTAGTAATCTAATACCTTTTAGTAAGTCAGTACCTTGTAATTCATCATGCTAGTCTTTTTTGAGTTTTTTTTTTGCATTTTTCTTTCTTTTGTAGTATTTTGTTGTAATTCATTCGGTGTTTCTAACAATAAGATTTGTAGTAATGAAGCACTTTGTATATCATGCAAAGTATAATGCAAAAGAAATCATGAAGAGCGCAACAGAGCGCTTTCGGCCGTAGCTATCATCAGTGTTACCTGAAAGTAAGTAAAAGACCCATTGTCAGTGGTGAGTCAAAGAATGTTGTTGAATTGAGACATTGGTCATTTTTGGTAAAAAATTTGTATGAAGTGGATACTGTTGCGCTCAGTTATAAATTTATTGGGATTAAAACAATTTTTTATTACAAAAGGGGGGATTAACTAAAGTAATTAATTAAGAATGAAGGTTTTTGTGTAATTTTTACACGTGAAAACGAAAATGGTGGATCTCTTTTACTTACTTGTTAGTAGACAAAGGACATATCCATGGATCAAACACAACAAAAATCGACAATGGTCACAATTAAATATCACACATTGTACGTCACATTATGAGAAATGATTCACATAATTTAGATTAAAATAAAAATTAAAATATATCAAATTAAAAACAAAAGCATGGTACAAAAATCCGTGCTTTTGCATGACACATTATGTGTGCCCACTGTCACTATTGACAGTCTTGACAAGCAGACTGATGACGCTTGTATGCCGAAAAATGGCGGTAATTTTAAATTTTAAGTTTTAAAAAGACAAGTATTAAGTTGAAAGATAAAATAAGATAAAGTTACTGCAGTGGTCTGAAATTAACCTAAAATACAAAAAGAGTTGCTACTATGCCAGATGAGACAAAACAAATGCCATAATACACATTGAATGGCTAATTTGCAATTGAATACTTAAAAATTCGGTTGACTGTTTGTGATGGCTTGAAAGTTGGTTTGGAAGAAAATGCTTGATCAAGTGAAAATAGAGGACTAACTTAGAGATGAGGTTAGCCTGGGCTAGCTCAACTCGACGGATATAACAGAAAAGAAAGGAGATGACAATAACCTAAGTTAACTCAACTCCTAGAGGACTAGCTTAAGAAAGGATGAATTTAGCCTAAGCTAAATCAACTTGAAAGATAGAGAAAGAGGAAGACAGATGAGAGATAAAAGTAAAATAAAATTAAATTAAATTACATTGCTGTAGTAGAAAACAGGAGAAATTATTTGAAATAGAAAACGCTTGATCAAGCGGCTGCCCCAACCTCCAAGTGTATGGGCAAAAGTTAATTCAGTCGAGAAGCTTTCTGTGTAATGGAATGTAAGATCTATTGAGATTGACCTGAGTGTTGAGGCAGTGGTTGTTTGTGCGCAGCCCGCTGTGGGTCTCGATGTCCTCCATGAAATCCAGCCTATTGGAGTTTTTTGATGAAATATTATGCAAAATTTTTGAATCGGAATGAGGACTGGAGTTGTGGTTATGATTGCGCAAATGTTCTCCGAAGGCAGAATTGTTTCTGTTCAAATGTTCGTTGATACGGACTTTCAGTGGTCTACATCAAAAACATTTAACCTGAAGAGACCCGACAACTCATTCATAAAAATCGGAAATCTTGCAAAAATATCAACAAAACGATTGTCCCGCCTCCTTATATTTTTATGTATGGTGTACAAACTTTTGTCAAACTTCGTCCCCACTACTAAATGTAGTATTGCCCGCCCCCGCCTGAACGAAAGCAAGGACAGTTCATAGACGTAGACTTTGAAAATGTGAGTCCATCATAATAATAATTTCAATAAAGTAAATACGTTTTTCTTCAAACGTCAGTAAATCCGTCATTACTTGACTGTGTAGGCGGCCGTGAAGTTTCGTTTTTCCTCCGCCGGAGCTTTACTTTTCACTTTTCCGCCGGCGGAGGTAAAAGTGTTGTCATAGCAACATAGATACTTATTAAACTAAAATTTGTATTTATCACTCAATTTGTCCACTGCATTTCTAAAAATCCCTAATTTAGGAACAAATTGTTTATTATTTAATCGAACTTACTCAATAACTGCTTATCAATACGGAATTAAAACGCAATCGGAGATGCGATTTAAAAAATAGTTATTTATGCAACAAGTGTGTAAAGTGAATCTTTTTTTATGGATGGAAATATTGTCGCATGAGCCGTAGGCGAATGCGACAATCCCATGAATAAAAAAAGGGTACTTTACACATGAGTAGCATACAAAATTTTTTCTACTATCGAAAAATATATGAAAAAATGAAAATAATGTTATATTACTTTACGCACTAGTGCGTAAAGTAAATTATTTTACGCACTAGTGCGTAAAATATATTATTTTACGCATTGCCCTAAACGTCAAAAAATATGTCAGTAAATGTCAAAAAATATGACAGCTTTACTTTACGCACTAGTGCGTAAAATACCTTACTTTACGCACTGCACATTAAAAAGGCCTATTTTACGAATCTTAGAGAGTGCGTAAAGTGAGTATTTTACGCACGGTAGTAGAAAAAATAATTATTGTTGACAGTGTCCACTGACAGCTTTATGTTACATTACTATAGCAACAACCTGTGCCTATTCACCGACACCGGTCTACGCCTTGCGAACCCACATCTTTAATAATTATTATTATTACTATTAAAAAGAGATGTTTTTGCACTAATTTGTCGGCATCTGAAGAAAAAACAGCATATTTTCTTTGGAGGAAAAGTTACTTTTCATGGCTTGCTCTCTATTACCAGCCTCACTCCGTTCGGCTGTTAAACACAAGCGCGCCATGAAAAGTATCACTTTTCCTCCATATAAAATAATATACTATTAATTTGAAATGATGGTATTTATTCGAGTGCATTATTTAAAATATATTTATGTTTTATTTATAGTGTGTGGGTTAGATTGAGTTAGTTTGGGTTAGATATGGGTTCTGAAGGTTAGTTAACACAAAATAGTTATTTTGCTGTGTCACGAAATTTTTCCGTGTCCTTGCAAAACCACTGCGATGAAACCAAAGAAGTATTCACTTCAAAAATGATTTAATAGAGGTTGGCAAATGACTGCAAACATATCAGATTATCCATTAATATCACATACATAGGTAAGTATTATAAAATATTAATTAATCACATCACAAAATGGTGCCCACTGTACTACTGTGTTTCATTTACTTTTACTTACTTGTGGAAACTCAGGTTCGGATGAAAATAGCTGGAGATTTTGCATACCTCACACCGCAAGACCATCGTTACTTTGATATAAAGTTTATAAAAAATATTTATAGGAAATCACTCACGAAATACAAAAAAGCTACACGTCGCGTCGCGTCGCACAAATTCAGGCTTTAAAACGTCCATTTGAAACCAAACAAAACTGGGCGAAGAGTGCTATTTTGCACGTTTTTTAATGAAAAACGTTTATTTATTCAAGTCGCGATCAAAAGTTGGACGGCCATCTTGTTACTTTTGACGTCTGTATTATTAGGAATCCCATTCAAAACGGTGTCGAAATATTTGCTAGTGAGCTTTGACATTGCACAATTTTGTTAATATCATAGCAACCAGTCATCAAAAATAGTCTCGAAAAGAGCTTCTTTTCGACACAACTTTGCGTATCGAAAAGACTTCTTTATGATACCAAAATAGAAATAGTATATTGTGCAACAAGTGCTGAAAATAAGAATTTTCACACGAATGAGACAGTTTGGTGGCACGAGCCGTAAGCGAGTGTCATAAAGTGTCATGAGTGTAAAAAGTCTTTTCAGCACGTGTAGCACACTATACTTTTTCTACGACTGCTACATACAGGGTGCCGCACTGAGAGTGTGGTAGAAAATTACATGTTATATGGGAATCATTTTTATTATTGATTTATCAGAACATTTAATTCCTAATGAAAGAAGCTACGTGAGTAAGAGATTCTCGCTAAACTATAACTAGGGGCACAGTCCTAAAATGGGGCCACCGGAGTGGGGTCCCTATTTTCCAAATATTTTGAAAAAGAGGCTCCGAGGGCGAAGCCCTAAAATGGGACCCCAGGGGGGCGAAACCCTAGAATGGGGCCTATGGTTCGGGAGTCCCATTTTTTACAGATTTAGCAATGGAGCCCCCGGGGGCGAAGCCCTAAAATGGATCCCCTGGAGTCTTAAAAGGGGGCCTCTGGTATAAGAGTTCCATTTTCTACAGTTTTGCAAAAAGGTGCTCCCGAGGGGTGAAGCCCTATAATTGGGCCCCCTTTTTTAGAGATCTGGTAATGGGACCTTTGAGGGCGAAGCTCTAAAACGGAGACGAAGCCCTTTAATCTAAATACCCGAATAAGCGTGTGAATGTGAAAAGTATACTTTGCACACGCCGTGTGCAAAGTATACTTTTCACACGATGTTTGAAATGTCCAGTTTTCAAGAGCAGTTGTTAGTGCGTTTTTGTCTATTTTCAAGGCAGTCGTAGAAAAAAGTATATTCAACTTACATTTGCAATGAATGGTCATTGCATAATATGCTATTCAGCAGCTAATAATGAAATAAAATTTCCGAAAACTTATTTCCTGAATAATTTCAAATTTGAACACGAAATTTATGAGACACCAAAAATACTCAATTTTATCCCGATTTAAACGTTTTTGTGACACATAGGGTTTTTCTACTCTCAATGGTTAAACGAAAAATTAAATCATACCACTGCTAGCCTAAAAATAAATTGCTTATCATTATTTTTGAGACAAATAAAAAGGAACTGAAGTATACAAATTTTATTTAAAAACATACAAATATGACAAATATCTGGTTAATGACATATTCAAAAAGTAGCTTAATCACTATTTTCTTCTATTAAATACCTATTAAAACATATTTACAGCAGTGCCTTCACTGGTTTTGAAACGTTACCAAGTTAGTATACTTATCGAATGGGGAAGAGCCGTCCGTCGGTCGTCGACTTCCAATGCTCTCAATCTATTGGTGCAGTTACTTTACTACGTGCATACTATAAATATTTGGGGGTAACACAAGGCGGAACTAAGGGAAGCGGCATTGTCAGATTGACATGTAAGAACTTCAGAACCGGTTTTTGATGAATCAAAAATGGGGAAAATAAGTATTTAGTGTTATAATTTAATATGAAAAAAGTATGTACAGTAACTCGTAAACTTAAAATTTGGCAACGCTACATCTATCGACCATAGAATGTGCCTCAATGTTGGGGGAAAACAAAGAACCATTTGTCCCGTCTCTTCAGGTTAAATGTCTTTGGTCTACATGTCCTAGCTATGTAGGTGCACTCGCAAGAGTTGCACGACAACTTATAAATACCACTTTTTGAGAGGATATCTATTTTATCTTTAGTGTTATTTAAAAAGGTTTGTAGGAGAGTTGAGAATTACTGACAAATTGGTGAATTGTTTTGGAAATCTTGCGGTTCGTAAGTATTTTTTCTGTGAATTGTCAATTAGGCTGTGAGAAAGATCTTTTCTTAGTTTTTTGAGTTTTGTCTTGTTTATTTAAGTGTCAACAAAACTAGTATCATAACATCTTGTATAACACAAAGAAAAATTTATCAAAATTTAACACTCGTTCTTCTAATTTCTATTTTAAAACTTCTTATTTTTCTAAACTACGCATTCCAGATTGTTAAAAAATTTAATTTACTCAAGGGACCTGACATTGACATTTTAAGTGAACTCATAATTACGTATAGAGGTCAGACCATTTTCCACTGAACTTCATTTCAGCACTGCATTAAATCCCAAATTGATCGATTTACTGCATCGAAGCTGCTGAGCTGCTAACAACAGAAATTAAAACAAAAAGTAAAGCTAATAGCATATTACCTTTTAATTAAGCTGCATTAGAAAGGATTAACTTGCTGATGAAATTGGTTGTATATTTTTTTTATATAAAATAACGTATTTCAATGGCAGACTAATTAAGTTTGCAATTAAAATATAACGATGCACACGTAACAGTATTTTGAAGCGATTTCTTTTCGAACGTTTCGGAAAGTAATTCACTTCAGAATAAATACATTACTTACAACTTTGATATTATACGTAAAGCACCATATTTGGTCTCGTTTTTAATAAAATGATTTTGAATTATCGAAATTAAAGAAATTGTTGTTACTTCCTTCATTTAAAAGTTAACTGACGTGTAATAATAATTCTACTTCCCCAGACCAAGTTGAAACATTGTTTCTTCCAGTTTTCGCGACTCTTCATTTTTAACTATTTCTTCAACACTCGCTAGATACTTTGGCAAATTACGCCATAGGTAGTTTCTAGTTCAGTTTGGGTTCTTACTAGAAATGCTCTTGCTGCTCTCCTCAGCACCCTTGGTAGCCTCCTCGGCACCATTGAAGAGTTATTCTGTTGAATGGTGTCAGAGCATTCAGACATTTTTGATAACTCATCATAAGTTTGGACTGTTCTTCGACCCTCTGCAGAGTCTGGCAACAGTTATGATAGGTATTAATTTTCTCATGCGATTTTTTCTTTTTCCTCTTAATCCTGGATGGACTGAAAGATTTACGATAGTTGCAAATGGTTCTGACTGACCTCATTAATCAGTGAAGTGTACATTATGGATTGGGGTGGACAAACGGGACGATTACCAACCCCTCCAAAAAACAGGTATGCACTAATAAATGATGTAATAATTTGAAACAAAAAATCTTAACTTGATCATCAACCAGTTATTTTAAATAAGTGGTTTGAGGTTAGTGTCAGTTATATTTGAGTTATTGTTAACCTTTTCATGTTTTTGATTTTCAATTTTACTATCGTTCTCTTTAATTCTTTGATTGTCGAATAGGTAGACTATTCAGCATAAGAAAAAGCATTTCCAGGTTATACATTATTAGATATAAAATATATAAAATTTGCCAACCAGCCATCTTGCAAAGGTTTATTATTACCCTCTTCTATAATGGATGATTCCCTATTTTAGTATGTGCACGTAGCGTCAACCTTCACGTTGCAAACGGCATAATTGACTCAAATTCTATTGCATAAACTTCGAGCTTTTCTACTTTATCGTCTCTCTAGAGCTATAGAAACGTGCTCGCTGAAAACGTTTCGATTACGAAACTGCAGAAGTTATTTTTCTTAATGCTATGAAAATCGGAGTTGGGAGTAATATATTATCAAGCTATTACGTTTTGAAAAAACAGCTCTTAAAAAAATTGTTTGTAGAAAAATCAAGAACTATTTCCAGGAAATCGCTAATTTGCTGACTTAAAAGTTATAGTTAGTTAGTTGTGAATGCAAATTTGATTGTTTTGTTTAAATTTTCCCTTTTCTTCCAGCGAGCATATTTTTTTTTTAGTATAATAGATGGGGCATTTGCATAATATATTAAAATAATATTTTACTTAATATTAGTAATTATTATCAACAAATGGATCACTCGCGAAAAATGTAGCGGACGAAAAATCTGTTTATGAGTGCTACAAAACCAAAAATTTTCCCGCTTGGTATGCATGAGATGTGAAAAGGCGTTTCACATGAATTGACGGAGGTGATTCTGAGACGATTATTCAGCTTAAATAAATTATACAAGGTCTAAAAGAAAGGAACGCTTTGATGAATAAAATAAAATCCTCCTAGAAGAAAAATCTGTGATTTAGAGGAGGGAAATTTATTTTTAAAGAAAAATCCACAACAAAAAAACGTGGGACTGCGGAAGTGCGGAAATCTGAATTAGCCGATGATGGCACGAAGGGAACATATCTCCTACATCGCCAACCTATCGTGGTGGTAAAACAGAAGACGTTTATAGTTTCCAAATGCCTAAAATCCAAATCATTCAAACAATACCAAGGATCAAATGAAATAACAATGACACTGAAAAAAAAAACAATAAAAATGACCATAACCTTAAGGAAAACAGTGGAAATTCATGGATATTTGTGAAAAATAGCGAAAAAAATCGAATCCAAAAGCATCCAGCACTCGAGCGACTGAAAATGAGCTACGAGTGGATTCTAAAGCTGAATGGCTGTTCGTATCTGGTTTCGATTCAACACTTAAAGTTGAACAAATTGCAGAATATCTAAATAAGCAAGGTATACCAGACTGCCTCTGCGAAAAAATTCAAACAAAAAAAAAAGCATAGAAAAGTACTAGTTTTGCTTGGGCGTCCCAAAAGGCCTAGGACAGCATGTTGAGGATGGGACCATATGCTTTGTTGAAATTATTATTAACTATTTTATGAGTATTCACAATAAAGTACCGGACAACAATGCTGGATACCAAGTTCTACTTCAACTAGAATCCAGATAAACACACTCTAGCAAAACCAGAAGAATGTGAACTTAAGTTACTTCATGCTAATTTACAGAGCCTTTTGACAAGGATTTTTGACTGAGGTAATCCTTAAAAAGAGCAGAATTGACTACTTCTGTGTTATAGAGCACCGGTTTTCTATTGATGAATATGCTGTCTCTAAACTGGATGACCCCCTCTGTGGGTTTATGCAGGTCAGTTAGTTCTAATCTCTCATTGCCCGGTACTCACAGGAGATGTATTGTGAAGCTGCTGGTATTTTCTAAATACCTTTAATATTGTTTTAGTAACTGTTTATAGGTAAATCTGTTGACATTATATTGCTGACACCTGACCTCATCAAAGCTCCCATTAATATTTTATTGATAGGGGATTTCAATGTGCATTTCCTATAGTTTATGTCAAACTATTAATATAAGGTAAAATGCTTGTCTTGGCAACATTTTTTCTAATGCCTCGCAGGATAACTCTATTCTGTAAATTCTTACAATCTCTATACAGTCTCCGATCATATGGATGTCATCTTTAACTGTACATACACTCTCCTGCGGCAGTAGCACTAGAGCAAACTAGACCAATTACCGAATAAAGTCTGCTTAAGCTGTATAATACCATTGAGGCAGCTGACTGGGGCTTCATTGCTGGGTCTGTGGAGAATGTTGATTTGAAAAATGAGATGCTTATCAATGCTGTAACAGATGCTGCAGAAAAAATTTGCCTCTTAAATCAAAACTAATTGGTCATAATACCTGACCAATAAATTGGTTCACTGATAAATTGAGGGATATAAGGGATATGCTACATAAACCACAACAGACTAAATTGTACAGGGTGGCTCGAATTCGTGTCTATGCATGGGGAACTCGAAAATCGTAAGAGATACAGTGTCGGTCAAATTAAGGCAAAATTGCGCATTTAAGTGCCTAACAATATGCCGTTTAGAAAGTTTCAAAAATCCGATTATTTACGGAGATATCCGGAAAAAACCGAAATTTTAAAAAATCGTTTTATTTTTTTCCTGGGCTTATTAAAAACGGATTTCAAATCTAATTGCACTTTGCATTGCCACTTTTTCCGCTCTATCCAATGATGATATCCAGTTTGAAATCCGACGTTTCGTCTGCAAGGGATCATCATCAACTTTCTCTTTTTAAATACGAACTTTCATTTTTTTTATCGTTTTTCAGATGGTATTGGCGTTATTAATATGAGTTTCTGTTTTTTTTTATATATTTTTTAATTTTTATTATTTTATATTATTTTTATTTTATATATTTTGCTTTTGCGTGAGTTTAAATAATTTAAGGTAGGGACTTTTGAAATTTTCATATTCTATAAAAATATTGTATTTGTTTTTTGCATTAAGTGGAAAATTGGAGCCCGTATTAAAATTAAAATTAGTAAAATTATTTTTTACGAGAATATGGCCATGAACTATTACCCAAACAAGTTGCTTAGTGCATTTTATTTATAAGCAAAATTCCAATAGGTGTTTTTCCATCGAAGTTCCTATAGTATCGCGTAGTATGATTATAAATTGTTGATGTTCTCTATTAAATAAAATTTTTAATTGGTTAAAGTTGGGAATATTTTATCATTGCAGTAAGCAACTTATTTGAGTAATAGTTCATGGCCATATTCTCCTAAGAAATAATTTTACTATTTTTTATTTTTAATACGCTCCAATTTTCCACTTAATACAAAAAACAAATTAAAATTTTTTATAGAATATAAAAAATTCAAAAGTACCTACCTTAAATTATTTAAAATTACGCCAAAGCAAAATATATAATTAAAAAAATAATAATAAAAATTAAATAAAATTAAAAAAAAATAAAAAAAAATAATAAAAAAAACACATAGTCATATCAATAACGCCAATACCATCTGAAAAACGATAAAAAAAATAAAGTTCGTATTTAAAAAAAGAAAGTTGATGATGATCCCTTGAAGACAAAACGTCGGATTTCAAACTGGATACCATCATTAGATAGAGCGGAAAAAGTGGCAATGCAAAAGTGCAATTCAATTTGAAATCCGTTTTTAAATAAGCCCAGGAAAAAAATAAAACGAATTTTCAAAATTTCGGTTTTTTCCGGATATCTCCGGAAATACTCGGAATTTTGAAACTTTCTAAACGGCATATTGCTAGGCACCTAAATGCGCAGTTTTGCCTTAATTTGACCGATATTGTATCTCTTACGGTTTTCGAGTTCCCCATACATAGACACGAATTCGAGCCACCTTGTACACTGATGCCAAAATATAGTTACTGATTATTCGAATCAATATAAGTTAGAAGTGTTCAATGCAAAAAGGGCAGACCAAGATGAATTCATTCACAGGTGTACAAATAAACGATCCACCACCTTGGCTATTGAAGGACTGACGGAATTTGTGACTAAGAGCCTATATAAGAGACTGAACACACGTGCCTTTTTTGACATAACAAAGGCCTTTGATTGTGCCTCTTTTGAAATCTTACTACACAAACTTTCATACTATAACTTCAGCCATTAAAGTATTGCTTTTGTTGAATCTTGTCTATTTCAATGAGTACAATTTGTGGCTTATTATAAGGGACCTCCAAAAATCACCAGAGAGTTAGGTCCTCAGCCACTTGCTACTTATTATGTACATTAGCGAGTTGCCAGACTGTGCTGATAATTCCAACTTAATTTTATTTGCCGATGATATTATCATCTTACGACGTATCATCACTCTGAAATCATATTGAATAAGTTTATGATATTCAATGAGCATACAACATTGGTTTTAGGCAAATAGATTGAGTGTTAAAACTCGAAGACTCAACATCTCAGTTTTGCATTGAGAGGTACCTATAGATCCTGCTCTTACTCGTGACAATTCTGTAAAGTCTCCGGGAGTTTATTTGGACCCTGGTCTAATCTTGGTTGAACATGTCACTAAATTCACTACAAAACTATAAAAAAATACGTATCTAATTAGAAGTTTGTCAAGGACTGTATCGAGAAGCACACTTATGGCTGCGTACCATGACTACTTAGCGTCGATCATGTACTAGGATATCCTCACTCACCATCCGCATCTAAGATATTTGGGATTCAGCGGAGATGCGGTCACATAATTGTGGAACTGGGTTATCGGGACTGATCGCCATTGTTTTTCAGAACTGCTCGTACTCACCTTTCAATGCACTTTTATTTTCCGGTGTCTAACTTACCTTACTCAAAACTTAACCAAACCTGTAACACATAGTGATAAGCATGATTAACCGACTCATAACAATGCCAACCTTGTGTAGCCCTATCACAGACTTGCAAGGGCGCACAGAGGCACTGATTATTATTACACGATATTATCCTTTAACTGTCAACCAACGCGCATCAGAACACTACCGGAGAACTCTTCATGAAAAAGATCAAAAATATCTATCTTATAGGCAACGCATTCTACTCTCTCGAGAAGTACCTCAATAATGATTTTCATGATACTGGTGATTAAATTAATTTATTGTTTTAACTGTCTCATGCCTTAAATTGTTTTTACTGTAGTTTTCTATTTTTAATTTGAAAATATCCAATTAATAACTAATAACTCTTATACTGTATAGCACTATCTTAAGTTATATATGTATATTTTACTGTTGACGTGTAGAGACATCATAATGTCTTTTTAACCAATAAATCTATTTATCTATATATCTAAATCAGTATAGGATATAAACAAAAAGCTTAAAGCCGGGTGTGGGAGATTTTA
This sequence comes from Pissodes strobi, assembly GCA_016904865.1. Classification (NCBI taxonomy): domain Eukaryota; kingdom Metazoa; phylum Arthropoda; class Insecta; order Coleoptera; family Curculionidae; genus Pissodes; species Pissodes strobi. Next base: position 24,852 of record JAEQML010052492.1, read on the forward strand.
ATCAAACTAAAATTTCCTTGGGTTGCGGTCGTAAGACCAAACAAAGCTGACATAATCCTTGGTAAGATTAAGATTATTTTAGACAGAAATGCAAATGAACGGAAAACTTAATATTCTAAATAATAAAATAGCCTTATGGTAGAGTAGTTGGAAACGCTATTGATATTACTATAAAATCGCAAAATCTATCTTTAATAGAATTGCCAACACAAAGGGCCATAACTAAAATACAATTTACCAATCTCTGGAACGTATTTAAATTTTAGTGCCGATTATTTCGATGCGTTGTCGATTAGAGACAAGGAAAAGAAGAACCCCTAGATGCAGTCACGACTGGCTTCATTTATCTTCATAACTGTTTGTAATATTATGGTTATTTTGATTAAGATAATTTTGATAAACGCCTGATGTTTACTATATTTACCACAAAATCCATAACAATAATTATTATGCTAATTTATTAATGTAAACATGTAGTGATATAATTCCAAAACAATAGCGCCAGACTATTTAACTAGGGAGACTATTTAATGGGCGTCCTTGCCCATTCAGCACGTAATGTATACAAATTGTGTAGTAAATTTTGTCTAAACTGTGTGCATTGTAAATAATAGCTTAAGTTTCATTTATGAATAAAAAATTTCCATACTTATATTTGTATATAAATAAGGATTTGGTCTTTTTATAAAAGCAGTATTAAATCACCAACGTTTGTACTCAATTCAATTCACGACAATTACATCCTCTTGAACACGGAAAATTCATTTCTTTTTTAAACAGTTATAATATTGCATAGATAAATCTCAAGAATTATAGGTAAGAACCAATTTCAATAATGGAATTTTTTGATGATGCGTCTTTCTTTCATTGCAGTGCTCCTTTTTCTTCTTCCTGTTGTTCTTTGTTTTGTAAATATTCTGTCGACGTAATTGGTAATTAGTTATTATTCTTCGCCTTTTGACCTTCTTTGTGCCTTTGATTCTTTCTTTAGAAGGTCCAATAGCATCTCGTTTTTTTCCTTCTTGTGATTTGATATTTGATGCTGCTTGAGTCACCATCACAGGGCTGAACTAATGGCCATAGCCCAAAAGCAATTTTGATTGTCATATTTTGCTGTTCTGTTGTCACATTGATGACATCGTGTTCTACATCTATGGTTTTGTAGTAGCCACAGGACGCAATTCTAATGGCGAATTAGTTAAAAATGTTGGCCTTGTTGAAGTATTAGCAAGATCTAGTCGAGCAATGTTAATATTTGATGCACTACCTAAACTATATATGTCGCTGTATCATATTGTACAGCTGTATGTTCTGTAGAAAATTCATCGTGACTTTCCTCTAAAGTGGAAGAAGTTTGAATAGAATGGTGCATTGGTATTTGGATTTCTATGGTATCGTCACAAGATTCACAGTCTTTGGGTTTAAAAATACTCTGTTGTATTGCATTTTTATTAAAATCCTGCAGAATTGGCTTCTCCTGTGAAACTTTGGTAAGAGTTGATCCAAATTCGAATTTTTGTATGTTTTTATTTGTTTAGGAAAAAAATTATTACAATATGAAGGCTTGGGGCCATTTTTTCCGGCAGATGGGAGTGATTGGACCCACATATATTTATTTGTGATTTTTTTACATCATGGTAAACTGGAGTATCTCGCCTATTTAGAGATAAACATTATAACCTGAAAAGAAATTATGCCAGTTTCTATATCATTACTGCGAATAAAACTCAATATGATAATGAACATTTTATTGTGCTTAGGTGTTTTATTTATTATAAATGTAAGTTGAAAAAAGGTATGTTAGCGATGCAAAAATCGCCCATATTATATATTAATACATCATCTTCTATTTCTTCACTGTCTGAAGTAATAAATCTTGATCCACGGTTGCTTTCTTGGAGCAAAAATTGATCACTTACATCAGAAAAATCGTCGTTTTTAATTGCTTGGCGATTATTTTGCTCTGATGCCTTTTTTAGATGTTGCGTCTTTCGTTCGCTGCAGAGCTTCTTTTCTATTTTTCCTCTCGTTCTTTATTTTGCAAATATTTTGTCGCCCTACTTGTCTCGTAGTTAGTTGTTATTATTCGCCTTTTAACCTCCTGTTGTAGTTTTGATTCTTCTTTAGAAGTTCCAATAGCATTTCTTCAATTTTATTTTTGTTTTTTTTTGTTTATTCAGATGATTTTTATATTTTGTTGTTCTGTTTTTGTAGTAACCACAGAACGTATTTCTGGTGGCGAATTAATTAAAAGTATTGGTCTTGTTGAAGTACTAGGAAGATTTAGTCGAGCAATGTTAATATTTGATGCGCTTGCTAAATTTAGCTAGGTCGCTGTATCATATTCTACAGCTATAGAAAATGCATCCTGACTTCCTCTAAAGTTGACGGATGTTGTTAACCTCATTCAGAACAGATTATTGCATTGGCATTTGGATTTCTATGGTAACGTCACAGATCTTTGGGTTTAAAAACATTCTGTTGTATGCATGTTTATTGGGACCCTGTGGTCACAAACCCACTGAAATATCTTGGGTAGGCTTCTCCTGTGAAACTTTTGTAAGAGTTTATCCAAATTCGGATTGTGTGTGTTTTTATTTGTTTAGGAACAAAAATGTTACAATATGAAGGCTTGGGTCCATTTGTTCCGGCAGAAGGGAGTAAATAGCTGGACCCACATATATTTATTTGCACTTCTTTTATATCGTAGTAAACTAGGGTATATTGCCTATTTAGATATAAACATATAACATTGAAAAAAATGCCAGTTTCTATTATATAACCTTTACTGTCAGTAGCAATGCAAAGGATTTATGTACGCAATTACTACAAATAAAAAATAATATGATTATGAACATTTTATTGTGTTAAAAAATGTATTTAGAAAAAGAAGAAAATCTTCTATTTCTTCATCTTCTGAAGAAATAAGTCTTGAATCGCTGTCACTTTCTTGGAGCGAAAATTGATCACTTACATCAGGGGAATCGGTCATCTTTAATTATTTTGCTATTTTTTTTTGGTTTGCTTTGATGCGTTTTTAAATGATACGCCTTTCTTTCATTGCAGATCTTCTGCTTTTTCTATTTTCTCTTGTTCTATATTTTGTAATTATTTTATAGTTATCTCGTAGTTGGTTATTATTCTTCGCCTTCTGACCTCCTTTTGTGGTTTTGATTCCTTCTTTAGAAGGTGCAATAATATTTATCATCAACTTGTTTTCATTCTTGCTTTCTTGTGATTTGATATATGATGCTGCTGGATTCCTGACAGCGGTTGAAGTACTGGCCACAGCTGGCAGAATATCAATTTTGTTAATTAAAATGGTTGTTATATTTTGTTGTTCTGTTGTCACATTGATGACATTGTGTTCTACATCCGTGATTTTGTAGTAGCCACAGGACGCATTTCTGATGGCGAATTAGCTAAATATGTTTGTCTTTTTGGAAGTACTAGCACTGATCGAGTAATGTTAACATTTGATGCGGTCGATAACGTCGCAGGTCCTCATATATTGCATGTTTATTGGGATCCTGCAGAATCGGATCATAAATACCTGTGGTCGCAAATTCACTGATAATATTTTGGGTAGGCTTCATTTGTGAAACTTCTGTAAGAGTAGATCCAAATTCGGATTTTGGAATTTTTCTTTTAGGATTGTGACGTTGTTACTGTGACAATTCTTTGCCCCACTTAGTTTTTAGGCTCTTAAATGCTGCAATATCTAATGGCTGCAATGCATTGTGATGGTAAATTCATAAATGTTACCTGATTCTCATTAGCTAATTTAATTAGTATTGTAGATACGTGTGTCACATGACCATCGTATATAAGAAGGAATGATCTTTCTGGACCAAGCTGCTTTAAAACAGTTGGAAAACAGATTAGTTTCCATTCCAGGCTCAGTACCATATTTTGCCGTTTGCGACACTTATTCATTAAACCAATTTTCCATTACTTATTTAGCATTAAATACACAAAGCATGGGAAACATATTTCTATCAGCAGTGCAACATAGAAGTATTGTTGTGTTTTCATGGTCTCACGTACTTGTTTTGCGTTGACTTTTAACCCCAGTCGCTCTCACAACCTTAGCTTTTGATAGGCCATGGGAAAATGACGTTTCGCCACAGCTGAAGATTTGCTCTGGCTTTCCACTTAATTTTAAAAAATCCATAATATCAGACCATTTGTTAAAATAGTCGTATATAACCTGTGGATTAATCTTTAGTTTTTTACTATGCATTGAAAGAAAAACAAACCTGATCACATCTGACGTACCCAATACTCTGTGATTTAAACATGACACACCTACGTCTAAAAGCAGTGGTCGTTCTTAAACCATGTAGATACATTGAGTTCTTTATGTCTAGCTTCACCAGATTTAATATTTCTTCACTACACCTCTCTTCACTCAAACCCATCCTTTCCATAGTTGTGCAATCTTCCGTTCCTCATCTACTGATAGATATGATGTCAGTCTCCTCCGCATTCGCCGCCATGGGAAGTATTCCCTTTACACTTGTACTTGCAACATAATGTTTTAATGTCGATCTTGGAATGTGCTAACATTTGGCTTTTCCTTTGGTGATTTAAATGAAATTTTTTACATCATCCAACGCTTTCTGCAGGCTTTTTTTATGTCTATGCCGCACCCGTTCCCTTCACCGCCTTTCTAATGTACGTACGCACAATTATCTACAAAACACTAAATTCATGTGTATCCTAGATCCAAATATTCTGAACGTGATATTTAGATTTGGAGCAACTAGACCACCCTTTTCACAAATCAACAGGTTTTTAAGCCCAAAAATAAATCAGATAAGGCCTAAATATACATCAAAACGGAAAGTAGTTCACATAATACTTACCATGTACTTATTATTGTTACTATTAACAATGCACGCATCATATTATGCTATCATTAACACGCAAATATGATGGCTCACATCTGTGTTAGGGACTTTGTTTAACGTTGTCAGAACTATCGCTCACGATCGCCAATTGTTAAAAAAAAAAAATTCAAACGATTGGTGAGAAAGACACCGTAGCCCAGTTAGCCCGACAGATCTTATCTGATGAACATGTTGCTTAAAAGGTGTTAGTCCGTATGGACACTAAAGTTATGACAATAGTGCAATAGTTCACGAAGTCTTCCGCACTATAAGCATAATAGTTTGGGGGAACGCAGATAGAATGTTCCCATTACCAAAGCTTACAACTTGTGCGAAAATTGGACTTCAGATAATATTTACAGCAACAGAAGAGACGATTCTTGTGACAAGAACCATTTCAAGATTAGTTCTTCAAAAATTTGTCGTCACATATCAACGTCAATTGTGCAGAAGAAACTCCAATAGTTTTAGGTGACTATCTATCGTCACATTTCTCTCCCGCCAAAATAAATGCTGCCAAGGAGAACCACATATGTATGACCCCATTACCTCTAAATTCTACATGTTTTATTCAGCTTCCCTATGTATATAGCTTTCCTCCCATGAAAAAAGGTGATGAGCTGTTATACCGGATTCGAGGAAGACACTTGCCTGTGGAACAGTGTTCAAGATACCGTTGAGACAAATACCAAATTCAGATTTAATGCGGATTCATTTACCTAGAATAATATTGTCTCGATTGCGTGAGACCTCTGACAAAATTATAATGACCCTCAGTAACGTTTGATTAAAATTTCTGCAGGCAAAACCTGAAAACAAAACTCCTAGAAAAAAAGTAAAAAGAATATACCTGGGAAAGAAGTCGAACTTAAAGAAGAAGCACAAACTGATCGAAATGGTTTGACAAATCTGAAACCTTTAAGCAAAGTAAAGTAGAAGTTCGTAGAATATCTCAGACTTCTAAGAGTGAGAAGCGAAGAGAGTCTGACCCAAAAACGAAGCTGACATGAAAGAGAAAGGCCTGAATTGTGGAGCGATGAAAGTGAGTGTATCCAACTAACTAAGAAAAGGAGATACAGAGAAAGAGTATGTTGGAAAGCCAGAGGGAAAACGTAGCATCCGTATTCACCAAGTAACCTCACCTTCTAATAGAAGCGCGAAGTTCCATATAATTGCAATTTACTTATATTTGGCACAATTGCCGGCTGACAGTTTTGGTAACAAAAAATACAAGATCCTAAAGTAAACTAGTCCCCCGTATGGAGCGAGATTGGAAAACAGTTAAGGGAGTAGCCATAAAAAAGATGCTGTCTTACTGTAAATGTTCATATACATACTTTAGAATCGATCAATATACATGCGAAACGTAAATAATCAAAAAACCTGAATTGAAATAAAAACTGGCTTTAATTTGTAATCAATTTCCCAATTTAATAGAAAATATCGCCGAATTCACAAAATTAAAAAACGAAATACAAATATTAATAAAAACATAGAGTACAAAATAAATGCAATGGGAACAGGTGCAGTCGCAATCCCTAATATACAGCTAGAATTTTATTCTATGAAAATATATTTCAAAATCCTTGTCACAATGCCTAACTCGGTAACGACTGGGGAACGAAGCTGTTTATTATTAAGGAGGTTAAAACGTGTATGCAATCGAATATAACTCAGAATATGCAAAGGGAAGAGAATAATATATTTCTTCTCATTTTCATTCATATTGAAACCATTACAAAGCACAAGAGTATTTCGACATCATTTCTTTTATACTTAACGTGGGCGTTGTACAGTACGTTAGTACGTGATTTCTATGTAAAGAAAAAGACGGAATATTAAAATTCACATTTAAACTCAAACAGTGCTTTATTAGTCAAAAAAATAAAATTTTGTTGAGAGTGCATACTATACCATGAGGGCATAAAGTCAATCGCTCCTCCTCTAAGTTTTGAACCGTTTAGTATTCCGCGATGAAATTTGGAAGGTATTATATGATGAGACAATTCTCTATTTTTGAGCAAATAATGATAGCTTTACATGCCAAAATGACAGCTAGTGGCAATTCTGATTTTTTTTTAATGTGGCAATACTTTTTGAAGGTCTTTTATGTTTAATTCAACTCTCGACTTTGAAAACATTTGATTCATACATTCTCAGACACCGACTAATAACAATGTTTTAAGCTGGTTTATTATTGGGTAAGTACCTAATTAAAAAGAATATTATAATAGTTGAAAAAAGTATAACCCAACTTAATCTAACCTAATAGAAACTAATTAAACAAAATTAAGAATATTATTTATAATAACTGAGAAAAGCAGAAAAAACGTTACATTTTCATCTTAAAAGATGTTGTCCGCCTTGGACCTCTTGCCAAAAGAACATAAAGAATTCCGGCTAGGAAATTCTTCCCTAACATTGCGGAGAGTTGCAAGGTTTATTCCTGCACACAAATCGAAAATGCGTTGTTGAAGTTCATTCAGAGAATCCGGAACAATTTTATAAATCTGAGATTTGACGTAGCCACATATAAAGTAATTATGGGGTATCAGGTTCGGTGAGCGAGCTGGCTTGACCAATCCACCTGTCTGGATAAGTAACATGTAAGTAATTTCTAACATCTCTGAAATAATGGGGCGGGGCAAATGTAATGCGAAAATAAGTTTCAAATGGATTTTAAGCAAAAACACCTTCAACAAGTTGAATGGTGGTATGTTGAAGCATTCGAAAATTTGTGGGGCCGTTAAAATTTCCTTCTAAAAATATGGGATCCATAATATGGTCACCCAAAATGCCCGCCTAAAGATTTATTTTTTGAAGATCTCAAGATGAGGGTTTTCATCACTCCAATATCTGCAGTCTTGAGTGTCAACTGTTTTATTCAAACAGAGGTACTATCACACACGCACGTGTGAAAACCTATTTTCACACTCGTGTGATTTTATGATAATAATCTACAGCTGGTGTTATCAAACTATCTCACGTGTAAAAAGTGCAATTTTTAGCTCTCGTTGCGTAATATATTAGTAAACATAATAGGCATCACATAGTGGCAATGTTAGCTGTTAACATGAGCTGCCTACATAAAATACATGGATCATTCCGCAATAACGAGAATCTGTAATGAATTATATCAATCTATTATTCTCATCTGTATGCGTTCTGTATCATTTCAAAATTAATTTTACGGTGGTGTATTGGAATTTAGGCAGAGTCTATTAATAATTTTTGGATTTTACCGGAATCAGACAAAACAATGTGTAAGTATACTGTCATGATGATAGATATATCACCAGTTAAATATTAATAAATCACATTTATTCTGCGTATCAACTATAATTAAGTGGCATATTTCAGTTTGCATTAAATTATGGTAGCATCTGGTTCTATGTAAAAAGTGGAAAATATTTCCGGTTATTTGAAAGCGTCGAGTAAAAAAATATATTTTTAAAATATACCTAGGAGAGTCGAAACGTTGTTAATCAACTGATTTGAAGGACAGGAGTCCCAGGAGCGTCTACTTGGAGCAGATGTTTTAAAATTTAATTGATTTCTGATTAACTTTTGAGTTACTCGCCTTTTGGTATGTCAATTCACAAAATTTAAATTTTCAGATGTGTTTAGTATGTGTGATATGCGAATTCCTGCTCGGCTGTTTCCTGACAAAGATTTTGTGTAAGTCAATGGAGGATTTTTGGGGAACAATGGACATGCTTCCCAGTTCGGAGACCGCGTTGGTTTTGTTTCGTATACGAACGAGCGATACGCACCAATGTAGCTACACTATCTCCAGTGTGACTAACTTATAAATGCCCGAGCTTGTTAGATTAAGCGTTGTTTTTTTCTGGCTCGTATGTCTTTTCGCTATTCACACGTAGGCCGAGTATATAAACTAGAGCAGCCAGAAGACTCTCTAGTTCTCGAAATCAAACTAGTAGTAGACGCGCATTACTCGTCCAAAGTTTAACTACGACTAGTATGAAGGACCAGAGAGGCACATACTTGAATGAGGGGAATCCAACCAAGACTCAAGGTGCTTGCAACTAACCTTTTTCGCGAGGAATTGCTGCAGGATGCGCACTGCAGTCACCGAACGCTAACAAGAGACTAGAAGGTCCACTCTCAGTACTCACGTGTAGATATACTTACCTCCTTGGCATTCACAAGATCAGAGTGCGCCCGCAAATAAATATTTTTTTGGTTACGTTCGATTTGTTTATTTAGAATCGAGTGTTTGGTTCAAAGTTTAAAAGTATATTTCGAAATCATACTTTTTATCTATTGATACTTAAATAGTGATTTGAGATTAGACATGGAATATATTCGCGGAAACACATGCAAGCTACTGTATATCCACTATAATACGGCTCTTAACCCAATATTTCACTTTTCGCATAGCCCTCCGCTCGCTTCGCTCTCTACGGGGGCTCAAAAAAAGGAAACTAACCAGGTGTTAACCCAAACTAACCCAAGGCATACCCAAAATTAGGAAAAAAATAATTAAAAAATGCAGTACGACAATCCAATCTTACTTACATCTTTTTCAACAACGATTCAAACAAACAATTATTTACAGGTAGTATTTGTACTTAAATCCAATCGGCGAGCAGCATTAAGATATTTGCGGGCGCACTCTGACTTTGTGAAAGCCAAGAAGGCAAAATATTTTATAATTTCTAGACGCGAGTCACTCTCAGTTGGCAGTTTTGATGTAGCGCTTACAAAGGCGAGACGGCAGATTTCCACGAAACGATTAGATACGAGGGTGATACGCGGCACGAGGCCTGAACGGTTAATCATGATTTCACCAGGTTGCACTACGGGGCAACGAGGGATATGATGGGGGCGGGGCTTAGAGTGAACCTTCTAGTCTATTGTTAATGTTCGGTGCTGCAGTTGAAGGTCTCATAATAGCGTAGACTGATTGGTACTCGGCCGCTTGACAAGACCTTTTCAATGTTCAAAATCCTTCTAAGTTATGAAATTCAAAAATCTCAGAAAAATCGTATAGATTCGGTAGAAGGCTGATTCGGTACCAGTTGAGAGTGCTAGTCCTACAATGCTTTTTCTTCGCTTCCAGGGTTCTTTAGCTCATCCGGAAGCTTCTCTAGAGATTGTCAAAAAGTCTCTAGTGGCCAAACACCTTTGAAAATCACATAATTTCCTCAAAAATGTGGGGCTTCTTCTTATCGTTTCGGAATCTGCACTGCAACTAAGCAACATTAAAAACTTCCGAGCAAACCCGCTTAATAAAACACCAATGTGTAACATGTGTAAATTATATCTATCAGATGAATTTCGGATGCATAAGGAAACTAGGGAAGTATTTGTAAAATAACGCAAATAATGTAGCACCCAATAAGAACAACATCGGAATTTGAAACAGCGTAGCGCGCTTGAGAAAACCGACAAAGAGTCCAATGATCAAAGCTGATAGTGATCCTGAGATAATAACATCGACCTGGCTGGTTTCAGTAAGCATTGCACCTTGATGAAAATGGAGAATGAACGATATTATTTCGGCTGTAATATAAGGGATCAGAACCAGAAGTGAACCCTACACGAAATAGACTAAATCGTAAAAAACGATCTATGCCCTCTGCTATCCCAACGATCTGGAGGAACCCGATAATTCATGTAAATTACTGGTTTGCCTGGTATCTCCTGCGGGACAAGAAACAGGCATATTTGAAAAAAGCCTGGTGTCACCTAACCAACTATACCATCTGCCATGCGATCTGTACTCTATTGCGATGAATGTCCTGTTCCAGAAACATACACTTACGAATCAGATGATGAAAGTACTGTGATTTGTCGAGAAGAAGATGTTATGCCATCAGCATCAAGACATCCAGCGAGCAAATGTTTTTCATTAAAAAACGTGCAAAATAGAAAAAATAGTATAAAATACACGTTTTAAAAGACATTTAGCGCACTCGCACGTTAGGAAACTCCCCGCAAGCGGGTCGTTTCCTAATTTCGTGCTCGTGCGAAAAAATATGGTCTTCTAAACTAATATCTTAATGTACTATTTTGGTCCCAATACCACGGTATAAATAAGTATACGGTAGGCTCACTGGAGACAAATTTGGCGACAGGGCGAATCCGGATGAATCTGGTTCGTAACCACTGGTGGCTACCGATGGCCCCGCTACGAGAGACAGAGAGTGTGCAAACGCCCTGAGATTGTGTACTTTCACGACGCGTTGTCTTATAATAACTGATGAAGGCGCATCAGCGAATACTTTTTGAATCTCTCCCCACAGACTGCTCGCTGCTGCAGGTAGAGTAAAAACTTATTTTTTCTTCAAACGTCAGTAAATCCGTCATTACTCGACTGTGTAGGCGGCCGTGAAGTTTCGTTTTTCCTCCGCCGGAGCTTTACTTTTCACTTTTCCGCCGGCGGAGGTAAAAGTGTTGTCATAGCAACATAGATACAATACAAACAGACAACAAAATAAGCGTCAACAACTCAAGATTTATTAAACAACAATTTGTATTTATCACTCAATTTGTGACTGCATTTCTAAAAATCACTAATTTAGGAACAAATTTGTTATTATTTAATCGAACTTACTCAATAACCGCTTATCAATACGGAATTAAAACGCAATCGGAGTAGCAATCTTAAAAAAATAATTATTGTTGACAGTGTCCACTGACAGCTTTATGTTACATTATATTCACCGACACCGGTCTAAGCAAGGCCACCTACGACCGTGGTCTAAGCCGCCTTGCGAACCCATTTATCTTTAATAATAATTAGATATTATTACTATTAAAAAGAGATGTTTTTGCATTAATTTGTCGACATTTGAAGAAAAAACAGCATATTTTATTTGGAGGAAAAGTTACTTTTCATGACTTGCTCTCTATTACCAGCCTCACTCCGTTCGGCTGTTAAACACGAGCGCGCCATGAAAAGTATCACTTTTCCTCCATATAAAATAATATACTATTTTACCGTGCTGCGACTTTTGCGTTTGATCCAAATATATCAAACTATGTTTGCTGAGTGGATCTACTCGATATTATTTGTACTCTGCCAATACTTTAAGCCATAACTTATACAAAAATGATAAAAAAAAGTCCTTTGAAAAAAAAACTATTAAGCATTAAAAAAGGTTCCAATTTAATTTGGTCCACAGTGTATATGTCAATTTTGGACATCCGACAAAGTGTCTATTATAAATAAAAAATTGCATAATAATTTTTTATTCATCTGTTAAAAATGTTGAAGTGCTTTGTTTTTATCCAATAAACTAGCAATCAAATTAATTTTTTTTAATAATTCTAGGTTTTCAATAAATTTCAAGATTTTCTTGATTTCTTGCCAAAAAATCTTGATTTTTGACAATTAACTTTTTGTCTTGTCTTGAAAAACAAGGATTATTTCTTGTCTTGATCTTGTCTTGAAATCAAGACAAGATCAAGAAGTTGTCAAGAAAATGACGACCCCTAAACGTTTTCATCAAGAGATACCAACAATGGAGAAGAGGTACCAGGGAAAATAGAATTTTTCTTTGTTTGCAGATTACTTTTCGACTATTAGAGATGCTCCAGAAATAGTTTCCAGGAGAACAGCAAAATTATGGCGTACCTAGTAATTTTAAAACATGAAAATAATAATTTTTTTACTACGTAATTTAAAATAAGGAACTTAGGTACGTCCTTGAAAACTGCAACTTTTTTAAATTTTATTGTAATTTTTGTAATCAGCACTCTTAAATTAACAAAATACTTAACGTTGTATAAAGGATGCAACATATAAGTTAATATTTGTGGTCCAAAAAGGTAGGTATTATTATTATGAATTTGACGTTCATAATTATATTTATAACCTAAGGTAAATAAGTAATTACGTTTACAAATTCTTTACTAAAAGGGGTCATATTGCCTACTACCTTCAAATAAACACATTAAAATTCATAAGTTTACACAAAGCAATCGCCCCAATGTTAACATACACTGCTGAAGTAAACCATTCCTTTGGTATTTGCTGAAGTTTATACCTTAGAAACATAATTGAACTCGTATTTGTATTTGCTTAAATTCCGTTATTCGAGAAACCACTAACCCAAAAGACCCAATTTGAAATGTATTATGCTTTAGAGGTTTTTAAGGCTTTCACAAGATTGTTTTGAAATAAAATTTATAAATTGCTAATGAACTGTGGATCTTTAAAAACTACTGATCAAAATTGTTATTACAAACTCGATAAGATAGAATTAATTGAAATTTTGCTTAATTTTGTCAACGCTCTGATTATTATAATGGTTACTAAGACCATAGTTGACACAGCCTTCACCGAATACATTTCTATTTCAGATTTTTATAAATATTTAATTATCTAAAATACTTTATACTCTGAATTAAAAAACTTAACCTTAATAATCGGTTGGTTCCTTCATAATTTCTTTATCATAAAGGCTGAGAAAGATATGACGGGGAAATTGTATTAAAATTGGCCGTCCCCAGAAGTACATCAGTTAACACATTTTGGCTTAGAGGAGCTTGGCTTCTCTAAGCTAAACCAGTAGAAATCAGTCAAAGCTAACTAAAACTTATCCAACTTGTTTATTGCGATAATACTAGTTTTACGTATACATATTCAGTAAATCCATAAAAATTTACCCCTTTAATATGGCTCATTCCGTTTATCTTCCTAATTAGAACGTTTTTAATTAAAATACATTTTTATGTCGACGGTAATAATTACTAATAAAGGTTCCGTTTTATCAGGCATATTTCTGTTATTATTGAAAAGTTGATCAGTAAACTGGAGACTTCGGGTAAAATTCCATGCGCAAATTATCCGAATACTAAAAAACATACAAGATAAGATATTTAATTAAATTGTAGCCATACCATATTAATAGTTTGTCTGTGGTTCCATAATTCCAATAATTTACTAGCGTACCGTAATATCCTCTCAAAGGCAACTATTTTCTTATTGCATATCGTTTTGATTCACCCTTTGCGCTTTTCAAGAAAATTGTAAATACATCTTTCTGTAGGTGGAAAATTAGCCTTCTTATTTCAAATAATACACTTTGCATTTTGGAATCTTTACCAACAATCTCAGCTAACGTTGTTTTATTATTATAAAAGCGAGGTTGACTGATCTTCAGGCGACAACTTCATCTTGTTATTATTATTTCGATCTTATTTGAGCTAGTGAACTGATTTATTCGCTTTTTGAGATGTGCTTGCCGAATTTAAAGTTTGAAATGTTGTTAGTTATCTCACAAGTGATGAATATTTTAGTGGTTATACTTAGATTTTTGTCAAATTTAAAAAAATAATAATGAGATCAAATTTGTTTAAAAACATCCGGATAGCGAAGATCAGGCGATATTTTTTAAAAGAAATTTACTCGAGTGGCATTTTTATGACAAATTTGGCAGAAAAGTGTCTAGAGTGTTCTCCATCAAAAATATCTACCACAAGTGGTATATAATAAGATTATATATCGAGAAAGAATATACCTTTCTTTTTAAGGTATTTATTTTACAAATCTACACTAAAACAAACTAACCTAAGTATTAAACATTGATTTGTATAGGAGTGGATAAGCAATAGCCGCCTGTCGCATTACTCAAAAGTGGCAACCTATGGGCGAAAAAACAGGTTTCTGCGCATGACAAAATCGACGCAAAATGGAAAAACGTAAACAAAGAAGATACCGTTTTGTCATGCGCACTAAAACACTTGCCGTCTCAGCAGGCCTCGGTCAGGATCGAACTTGGCTTTTGTCTTTGACGTGTTTTCGTTTTGACGGCGCGGCGTTTTGAGTTAATAATTCGAGTTTTTACTTTCTTTGGACTTAGTGTCTGTAGTTGCTTAATTGGTTTTAGCTTAGTGGTTCATGCTTGTCCTTTGTGCGTACCCTATTTTGATTTTCGTTCTAATTGAACAATACGCTAGTAAAGAATGGGCGATGCTACCAAAATAGAATCCCGAAAGTGTATGGTTGTGTTTTGTAGTAGTCGAGACAAAATACCCGGGATTTTCTATTTGAAGTAAGTCTAATTATTATAAGTATTACTTATTTATACCTTATTGTTTGTTTCACTATGCTAACTGGGACCCATTTCACAATCGGCAAGACTGCTCTACCGAATATTTGGTGAAATAATCACTTTCGAAGTCCGGGCCTGCCTATTTACCTTCACGGTGCAACAGCTAGCTCCTACTAATTTTCTAATGCGCAAGTCCAAATTGAAATCTCTTTGTTTACATTTCGCGGTCGTAAATTTGCCATATTTGGTCTATTTATTGCTTATCCACTCCTATACAAATCAATGGTATTAAATAATCTGGTAATGAATATGTATTTTTTATTTTTTTATAATCATTAAACTAATAATGGTTATATACCTTATAGACGTACTTCTTTTGTTGCTAAAGCGTAGTGTGTGGTCACGTTGAATGCTAATTGCGGCTGCTTTTAAAGATAAGCTATAGATGCCGAGGGCTGTGCTATATATAGATGAAGTAATTCCTTTGCCCGTTATTTCAATTAGTGTTTTTTTTTGCTATTAAATTGTGCATTAGCCCTAACTTGATATTTTCATGAACAGTGATCCGTAACGCTACACCTTGGTTGGCGTGTAGGTTATGTAGCTCAGATTAGGATCGATCTGCGTGAGGTTAGAAGAGATGATCGAGAAGGAACTTCGGTAAAACAATAATAATGTCTCTTGGTCAAAGACTTAATGAATTTACACTGTACCCGATTGCTAAAACATTCATGTCCTTTCGGTAGAGCTATGGTTTGAATTGTTTATAGGTCTTGGTCCTTTTTTATAATAAAGGTGTTAAAGCGGAATGTTGTGTTTTAATTTATGGTGAGCTTTAGTATTTATTTAAATGTTCTTAGTTTAGTTTAATTTCATTGAGCACTTTGGCACTGTGACTATTTTATTTAACTTTTAAAATCACTTGCCCTGCCTTAGAATTTTGACAGATCTATCGTAGATTCGATTTGAGTACTTTATTTATTTTCCTCCAAGAAAATGCGTTCCTGTCAGCTACGTCTCTTGAGTTAGGTTCGAGGATTAGGATATCGATAGAACAACCAACAACGTTCTTGTGAACTGCAAGCAATGGTTAGAACGGAATAGGTGGGACTCAAAAATCTGCCCGACTAATAGTTCGCTTGACTATTTACATTATAAAATCTGCTGACCGTTGCAACTTTAAGGTTCATAATTGCCTGCGTTGTTCGCTCGTGTTGTTTATAATTTATCTTTAATGCTTACATAACATTGTCTAAGTTCAACTTCAACCTTAGGACATGGTGATATTTAATTAGTAGATTAAATGTTTTTAGTATTTCACAATATGTAGGATTAGTATATTTTCAGGTTCAGGAATGAGTGTTCACATTTAACGTTTTGTTTCCGAGTTGAAATTCCGTTCTTATCGGTCATGACCGGCGAACATAATGCTGAGCATGGGCTCATTGATCACTAAGCAAATTCCATTGTGTTAAAAGAGGTTAATTAAGTCATTAAGGTTTTCTGTGGTAATAAAATGGGGTTTGGATTGTTCATGTGATAGTATAAATTCTTCATCTTCTTCAACATTTTTATTTGAACTTTTAGACGAGCTTGACTGAAATAATTTTTTTGAAGGTTTAGGCACTGGGACAAGGTCAGAATTTAGGACCAGTTTTGTAATATTGCCTTTTCGTCGTTTTGCTCGCTTCACTGCACAAAAATAGCAATCGTTAACGTACTCTCTCAGTTCCTGCTAAATTCTGCAATACCAACCGAAAATAAATAAAAGTTTAAATAAGCATGTATATAAATTTCTTCTCGCCAGAAAGCTATTTACCCTCTAAACACTTTTTACAGTTGTTACTAGCTACATGGCCTGTCTTGTTTCCGAACAGGCCACACAAAGTATGCTTCGTAGGCATCACAAAGCTTAACGTTTTTGTTTAATTCATCTTTTATTATATCTTGTGCTTTACTAAATTCAAACATATATAACAAAATACATCAGCATCATATTTAGAGTTTCTAAAGGTCAGTTTTACGTCCTTTAAACTTCACCAAAACGCTTTCGTGGTGATAAAAAGCGTCACTGTGGAAGATATCAACTAGTGAATATTTCACAAAAGTACAATAATTGGGCGAGAAAGTTTTGATAAAATTTAATTTCAAGCTCATTGCGCATACAATTTTCAGAGGCCAAGCTATAATAACCGATCTTTAAGGTGAAGTGGATATTTTACAATAATTTTGGTGCATGATGTATAAAAAATCATTAAATAAATCCAGGTAGAAGGAAAACATTTTTTTAATGTTGTGAATTATCATTACAACAATAATATTAACTTTAATTTTTATTTTTGCAGTACTGCAAATAATTATATTCTGTTTAAAAATAGTTTAAAGCATAATCCGCTCTATAATATAGTATTTGATAAGTGCTTCAGATTATCAAAAGTTCTGACCTTCCCAAGCTTCTTGTATTTACAGTACGTTGAAAACCATTACATATGAAAAAGTATATTATAAGTATACATATAACAAGCGTTGAAAAGGAAACTTATTGAGTAAAGCGACTTTTTTAGCATATGACTTATATCATTTTTGTCGTATTTTTTAAGGAAATGCTCTTTTTCGTTTAGCTCATTACAATATTATCTAT